>KN716313.1:2305-42025 GCA_000816705.1 Dictyocaulus viviparus | reverse complement strand
TAGTAATAATAGTGACAATAATAATATATAACAATAGTAATAATAACAAATAATAATAATAACGAATTAGCGTCTTCGAATAGCACTGTGTGGTAAAGCAGATTCTCACAATTCTTGACTTAATTATTGGCGCAACAAACAATTAAGAAGATTTTAGGAAAATTTAAAATGTGCAATTCTACAGCAACTTTCCACTTTACTCAAATCCTAACTTTGTCCCAAAAGACGATTATAATAATGAAATAATAAGCATTTTTTGTCATTTTACTTTTAGCATTTTTTCTAAATACTGAAAAATCTTGATAAAATCTTAAACAAAACTCCGAAATTTGAACAAAGATTCCAGATTCAATGCTAAGTAACCTAACATGCTATTCGCAGCAAACTACAAAAGAAAAGTTTGCATTTAATCTGTATTTACCTATTCATAAGTGGTGATACATGATACCGGTCGAATACGGTAGAACGATCTTGGCCAGCTGCGTGTCTCGGCAAGACGGGAGAGCCGACAAGTGACTAAATAATATTCATATTCAAGTATTCATATAGAACCGAATGATGACAATACTGTAAGTGTTTTCAAATTACACTAATACTCTGAATGAAAACTTCGACAAGAAATGACACAATACAATGCATTGAGTAGATGCCCAAAATTAAAATCAAGCATAACAAGATTTTCTCGTTATTTGAACATACTTGTGCCATTATACTACGTCCAGGCAAGGACGTCGAACGAGAACCCCGAGATTCGCCGTAAGTATGCGACCACCTAAATATATAGAGTAAAAAAACATAAAAAAATTTTCTTAAACATTATAACCGGATCCATTTTAACGAAGAAAAAGAAAAGAAGAACCCTTTCTATGACTTCAAATAATTAGTGATGTGCTTACATTGTTAGACTCTATGAAATCATTCACTCTATCATTCAAATCACTCAATTTTTTTCTGAAACCGATTTCCAATCAAAAATTCGACAAAACTGTTGAACTTTGTTTTTCGAAAACCATTAACAATATCATATTAGAATTTCTAGATCTGTAACTAGCCTCGATTGACGTCCAGCCATCGACGGATTCGTTGGCCCTGCCCAGTTTCTATATTCTGCTGAGGAAAAGATATCGTTAACAGTCCTGCTAGAGCGGCCATTCGATAGCCGCAAGTCTGACAAAAAATTTCCATTAAAAGTCATCGCTAAGTATGAGGTGATTTAAAACTATAAAATCTTTATACGTGAACATAAGGGAAGAAGTCATGTAGTAAAATAATGGAGAAACTGTCTAAAAAATATTTATTAAACTAAACTCCGATCTAATAGTGTGGTCTCTTGGATAATTTACAGTAACTGCTCGAAGATACCGCAGCTATCCATTACGGGTAGCATAACAACATTTGAACATTCTAACTAATAAGTAGAAGAAACGACAAAACATGGAAATATTCAGTAACATTCAAAAACACTAAGAAAATTAAAAGTTAGGTAGAAATTCAGTTAATAATTTCTTTTCCCAATGATGCCAATTCCCTTTTTGAGAAAAGTTTTAACGTACGACCCTCTATTATGGTGAGTCCACCTTGAAAGAGGGTGAAATTAGACGTAAAATCGTTGAGGAATTAGCGTTAATGAACAGGAGGTCTACGAGATGGATAATGTGGCATGACATATGCGAAAAGTGAAAAGATTCAATGGAAATTGGTAACACTACTTGAAAATCGGGAAAAGAATTGCTAGGAAAAAAAGAAAATCATCGTATGAGTTTTCCAGAAAAAAAAATAGGCAAATACATAGATATTACAAGTAAAATATTTATATAGCTATATAATATACACTTTTATAATATAAAAATAAGCTTTATTTTAAATACAGAGGACAGATTCAAATACAATAATGAAATGACAGAGGAAGAATTATTTCATGATAGATTCATAAGGTATAAGATCATTAGAAATCTCTAACTTGAAGAAATTACTTACTGTGTGCTATGTTACGATAGTATCCACTCGGACTCCCAGTATACTCAGGGGCAGATGTTGCTCCATCACTGTCGTCTGCGATAGCGTTTGCAGCCAAGACGTCCGTACGCCATTTCACATTCCGAGGCCCTTAATTAAAATTGCTGATTCGACCCACAAGCTTAACATACATGGTAAGAAAAAACTACGCCGAACGAAACCGAAGTTAGAGCAAGGAATGAAAGTGTGATATATGCTAAAAATTTTCTCATTGAATTTTGTAGAGACTGCCACGTCAAAAACTGTGAGCATGAACAAACAAGAAATTCGTTATACAACAAAAAGCAGTCGGATTTCATTGCACATTGCAATTTCATTAAAGTTATATCAAAATTTTTATCATACCTCTACTTCTACCCATATAAGAAATTGAAATTCTGAAAATAATGGGCTGCAGCGTTCACAGTCAGAAAGGAAGTTAACTCTGTGTAATTAGGATGTAAATAGTTGCTTTCCTCTCAATGGGAACAGTTTGAATTGAGGAAGAAAAATGACAAAGATTTACAGCGATACATATAAAAGAATTGTAATACGGCACTTTAAATACGCGAAACAGTAGATTTAAAAATTTTGTCGTGAAATGGACTGCATGCGACATGATAAAAAAAAAGTAAAGCTCTATGCTTATAAATTGTGATCTTGGCGTGCCTTTAGTACGTGCATTGCATTCGAAATCACAAGTTTTCATGGAGGTGAATACATACATAATTAGTCTGCAATAAATTGCAGTGACCAATTTATGACAGTTCTTGTTCTCTCAGATAATTCTGGAAACAATTCACCGATTGCGGATGTATGCAAGAGTGCTTTACACGTAAGCAGAACAGAGGTAGCGATCGATTTCGCGCAATATTGCTGCCACTTCTTAAGACATATAGCCTACTTTCAAGCACTACCACAGTTTAAGACGAACTTGATAAGAAAATATTATTACACACACTTCTATAGTTAAGTTCCGTAGTCGTTCAAGTTTTTTAGATCCAGACATTGTGAAAATGCGTTCTGATTTTTGAATATCATTAAAGCTCAGTGCAGTGTTTTAGAGAGCTATTACATATTTTGATGGAAGTGCTTTATATTTCAAAAACATAACAATTCAATAGTAAAAATCAATACAAATTACAGCGCTAGAACACGAACCTGATATTGCTCGTCGTCTAGGTAGCGAATTGCTCTTACTGTCGAATGTTCGCATAGGTCTGTTCAGTACAGGTGAGCATAGAGATCTGGATAATATATCTTGATGTTGTGTCATTGGCGAGTTCAAAGCTCGCGGATCAGAAAACCGCGCATGTGGATCTGTAATTCGCACAACAGGATCGTTGATTCGTTCCGAAACGGGGTTACGCAACCGAGCACTCGTAATAGGCGGTGGCATTGCTGTACACGATCGAGGGAGAGTGTACATTGGTGGCTGAAAGAGTAGTTTGTATATTTATATGGCTACGCAAATAATGTTTAAACGTTGACACTACAACATGAAGTATAGTTATTTTCTTTCCCTAGTGGCCAGCTCTCCAACCATGAAATTAACATAAGGATTAAAATAAGGATAACGCTTGATTTAGTCAATTCTCAAAAACCCCTGCTTGTGGGATGATCTAAAAAGTGATTGACTGTATATATGGCACAATAATCAACTCACAGTAATTACTAGATGTGAAATTAGTTTTCATAGTGCTTTTAAAGCGACATCACTCAGGATGGCGTAATCTGCTTTGAGGAATAACATCGGTGATCTAACACGCAACGTGCATAGCTGCGGACTCTCAGCAGTGTTCTACGTGCCCCCAAATTCTCAAGTGTTTTTTACACAGCTGAATCAAATTTCAAAACAACGTCAAATAATAACCTAACAATATCTCTATGAGGCTATACCTGTCACAAAACTTGGGACCACACGAGGGACTCGAAACCGTACTTAGCAGTAGCAGTAGCAGTTCATAATTCTTCCGAACGAGCTTTGAAATTTATACTCATAAGTTAGTACTTTAATATATTATTATACTTTCCCACCAGGTTGTTTGAAATTCAAATAGATCAAAATAAGTGCATTTGATATGAAAATGTCTGGAAACGTAATTATTTGTTGTCGGTTCCTAAAATTTATTGACAACTTAGCTAATGTATAATCAATGTGGATAGACAAAAATACCTCCTAGGATTTCATATTTTTTTACGCAGCTCCACTATTTTTATTAGCATTATTTAGAAGTGAAACGTACTACTAATACTCCTGGAGCCGAATTGAAACTCTCCGTTCGCCGAACCGTACTGGTTGAACAAATTTTTGGCGGTGGTACACGAGCAGTGCGAGATACCGTATCTAGCGGATCTGGATCGGAGAATCTATAACGGTGCATGATGTTTCTTCCTCATTTTCTTTCGGTGAAAACATACAATTCATAAAACACGGCTTCAACTGCAGAAAGAACAATTTATTCAGAATAAAACCATTGTAGATATGTTGACGAAGAAAAAACTTGTTCACTTACTTTTTAAAAATTCAATCATAAGACTGTTCAGTTAATGAATTCTTCAAGACATTTTGAATGCAGTATTGATGACCAAGCTTATCAATGTTTAATATTCGACCAGATCACGATGCATTCCACAATTTCGAATGATAAACTACTATGTGAAAATTTAAATTTTCGTTCGTCATATGCGAGTATTAATTTTTCGTTGAACTACACAAAATTATGAATAGTTTCCGTTTTAATTCTTGAAGTCTTGAATTACACATTCGTTCCAACTGATGTATAGCAATCAAAGGTGAGACATGTGAAACATCTATGGTTAAACTAATTTAATGCTGAAAAATATAAGAACAAATCAACTAGAATTTTCCAGAACCAATTACTTCACTCTGAACAAGATATTGCAGTAGATTATAGGCCTACGAAATACATTAAATCAAACAAAAAAAGTGCAGAATTTCATAGTACTACAATATAATAAAATTTTTGATCGCAAACAATAAAGAAAAAGACTCCACTAAATTATAAATGGAGGTAGTGTATTAGTGAAGAAAAACATCCCAAACGTTGAAGTGGTTAAATTTTCTAGCACACCTTACAATACCCACATACATACTAGAAAAATATTTGTCAATCTGCTATTTAACGTCACGTATCTATCAACTAATCATTACGAAATCCTTTTCTAGACTCTCGGAAACTAAAAAGCTCAAAACGTTTCTCTATCAATCAACTATTGGAAGAGGAAGGTAAACAATTTATATGTGAAATTTACCTTTGACTTCTTTCTTGAAGAGGTTCTGCATGCCCGTTCAATAAACGAGGAGAATAATGCGACCGCGGACTAGCAGGATTTGAAACACGGTTCATTTCCTTGAAATTAGTACTTTTCACAAGAAGAAGGGCAATAAATTCTAGCCAAACAAAAAGTTCGAAAAATAGAAATATACTAGCACGATTACTACTCTCGACTAGACTAAAAACAAATGATTTAATACATGCAATGGTTCAACTAAAAAAGATAATTTTTAAGCAACGGCACGCTTATTAATGGCAGCAAAAGAAGATGAAATCTATTTTGATATAAAAAATGGCCAATCGGTGTGAAGACTCGTTGATTGTTAAGATAAATTATAAAATGATACACATTATAACATTCATTATTTACAACAATATAAAGATCATTCGTCACGAAATTCGTGTAATTTCTAAGCAAATGATAAGGAACCTCTTTTCCTCTCAGGAAAAAAAGACGAAAACGAATGAGGATAAAAATGAGTGCTGCTCAGCTTACAAGAGTGAAAATTGGCTATCAGACTTATTAAAATGCAGAGTGAATGCAGAGTCACGTCATATCTACTAAACAGCAAAAGAAGATGGCAGTTGATGTTGATCATCTATATTAGTCAATATTGTTAGGTTAAAGCAGAGAACACAATGGTTATAATACTAGATATAAATGGCACCTAATGACTACGAACCTGTTGTTGTTGTCGAGCCTTCTTACCTAACCAAGTGTGGGCAGTCTGTGTTGGTTGAGTGAGAATGGAACCGCCCGCTGATTCGTCCGATCGCTCCTCAAACTGAAACAAAAAAGCAATTAGTGAAAAAGCTTTTACCTTTATTTTTTTTACATATTGTGATTCTCAAATCCCTATAATATACATTCTAACAGTAATTTAGAACGTTTTGCACTAACTGATCAAAAAAAAAATACATGTTTTCTGAATACGAAGGTCACATAATGAAATTTCAAATTAGTAGATAAAAAATAAATTTGGGTTGAAAGAATTAATAGGAATTACAACACATCGAAAATTCGCGTCGGTATAAAGTCAAGATCGAAAATTATCATGGGTATACCATACCAGAAATTTGTTTTCTAATGATACTCCTTCGAAAAATCATGCCCATCGACTTCTGTTACAAAAGTTATATGAAGGATTGATAGCGAACTACCATTTTCAATATAGAGAGCTGCCATTTTCAATAAGTAGAAACTCTTACGGAAGCAATTTGAGAGCAAGTTTTCTACATTAATCGATCCTTCATTTATAAACTACTTCAGTTGAGACCTGATGGTTGCTATGAAGTAAATTATGCTTTTACGAAAAAAGAAAAAACTGAGGTAGCTCTAGGTATGTCGAATCATTACATCTTTGACCAATACGAATAACTCACAATTTTCCAAAAATAGAGAGCTAAAACAGAATTATTAAATTACTAATTTTGAAGCAGTGATTATTGTTGAGATGTAAGTTATTCAGTCATCTTTTGCAGAATGAATGCTTGAAGAGTCTTGCAGTTTTTTTTTTTGCTCGCTCGTTACTGGATAATTTGTGAAGAGTAATTAACTAAGGGGTAACTAGAAAGGGTAAACGTCAATTGAGCACTACTTACAGCTTTGGATTAAAGTGTAACAATTAATAACTTCCCATCACTGTCAAGCTTTCCTTCTGCACAATATAAAAGTGTTGTGAAGAAATATTCAAAACACTGAAAACATGGCTTCCATAAAAAGTCTTCTTGCACAAATGTGTCTTATAAATAGAAAATATAATAAAAATTGAAACAATAGATGAATATCAAATTTCTGCAAAAATTTGGTCCAATAGCCACAAATAACCAATAAATTCAACTTCTGTCTCTGGAAAACAAAAAAAGAGAGTAACCTGAATAGTTCAGAAATTCATGGCTAATACAAATTTGCAGGATTATCTACTTGCGGCAGAAAATCTACCTACGAGAAATGAAGGTAAAAATGAAAGCATAAATTAGACTGTGATCAAAACGAAGTTCTCGTTAATAACATAAGTAGATGTATATAGAGAAATGATTTCGACAAAGCAAGTCCAGACTTTTGCTTCAATATCACTAACAAGAAAAAAACTTACGAGGACAAAAATTGATAGTGAGTCCATATTTTGCAGATAAAATTAAAAATGTAAAAAACACTAGAAATGTGTTCAAAATCAAATGACAAATAATATAAGTAAAGTACCTTATGAAACACAACGACCGGGCGTTCTGACGATCGTGCAGCCGTCTGTTGATTGCGACAGTTTTTGATGTACCTCAATGAAGTATAGTAAAATCAATAACGGCAATAAAAAGATGTGTTTTAATCGAATTCGGATCACATAGTTATCGCAATACATTCAAAATTATGGAAATAAAAGAAATCAAGAAAAGCTGCACATAAAACATTAGTACCGTATCCGCAGCAAAAGTCGACGAGGAATGCTCAGTATGAGTACAACATCGTCAATTGACATTGAAGATACTTCGACATTGTTAATAGAAAGGATTTCATCACCCGGTCGAATGACGTCACCATATCTAAAACCATAATACTCAAAATCACATTATAATAGGATGATAATTTGAAAAGTTCATAACAATTCGATGAGGAGAAACAGAAGGACTACACCTATAGATGTCATGTTCTCGAAGAGGTAGAATAATTATTTAGATAGTTTCGATAACTAATACTTATGTTTGGAAAAAGTGAGAAGTTAGTTTGGACAGCGAATAACTATCAAGACAAATTTATTATAAAAGGATAAGAGAATAAATAGAGACAAAACTCATACACATATTATGAAAAATAAATTCCAATTTATTGTTTCATTCGTCTACGATATTGAACAATGAGCCGCCAGCCAATTCAAGAAATTGGGAGCGTATGTAATTCTAATCTACATATAATAACAAATATATTAGGCATGAATAAAAAACTACATTATAAAGAATATTTTTAAGAAAGTGTGCCATTGATAAGAAAAAAAACTTTAAAAGCTTCTCAGATACTCACTTTTCTAGCTCAGAGTTTTCTCCAAATCGGCTGGCAAATACACCTTGGTTTCTATCAATACCGTTTCCTTCCCTCAAATAAAGCCCCAATGATTGACCAGGTTTCTTTATAATTTCGATTAGCTGCTGAGTGAAGACGTCAGGCGAGTTTGGATATCGTATGTCCGATCTATAAATGTCGACATAGCAATGAACAAAAAAACTTCTAGCCGTTAAACATAATAAAATTGACATTATAGAGAAAAACGTTCAAGTAGGTCTCATTATTGAAAAAGCACATATAAGAAAATGAATTAATACCTGTTCAGTAAATTCATGCTTGGTGTATTGTCAATTCCAAATAAAATTCTAAATGTTATTGAAGAGAAAACAACTTTTCACTTACTTGTCTAATATCCTTGCGCTAAGGCCTTGTACTCCAGCTTGCGTAAGAGTGCTTGTGCCTTGATCGACTGCACGAATTTTACGGTAAACATCATCTGACAGGCGACTACCACCTATACAAAATCCTTTTGTCACAAATAACAAAGTTACTTGGTAAAGCAGTTTAACTAATATCAAACTTTCATACCATCGTTATATGTACCAAATAAACTGGTATTGAGACATATACACAACTAATGCACCAAACAATGGCTTATCTGTATTTTATTCGATCTCAAAAAAGTGTTGTAAAATGTAAAATTTGCGATTAAACTAATGAATATAATCGCGATTATTTATTTCACTTTAAAACCTAATTAGAGAAAGCATGAAATGACTTGGGAGTAATATGAGTAAAAAACCGGAATTCATGCAGAATAAAAAATATACGTACACCGCTGTCTTTGTACGAATTTAAATTAAGATCACGAGAGCCATAATAAATGTAATTAGCTTATAGGGTTTCATGCTGCATGGGTAGAGTAATTTGCTTCAAAATAAATTGAAGTTTTCTATCGCAAACGTGATGATTTGACAAAGCCACATCAAGAGAAAATGATTTTAATGTAGAACTTTTAAATAATCACTCTTCTTACTTATAACACATATTAGAAAAAGCAATCTGGCAAGATCAATGACATATAGAAGTAGTAAATTAAAATCTAACTGTGAATCAATTTCTATTAAAAAAATCTATCTGGCATAAAATCTCACCTGACTGAGCGGCCATGGACGTCTAACGGTCACTACGCTGTTTCGTCTGCAACGAATCCAGCTATGTATGGAATAAGCGCGCAGAAAGGGCACACTGCCAAGTATCGATCACGGGCACTTTGAGATCAATAGAAAGCTGAGTCTACGTCATATATACATATATCCATCTTTTCTGGTCTTCCACCCAATCATCGTTATCAGCATTAGACCGAGAAGAAATAATCGACATAAAAAAATCATGAGCCATACAAACGAGCGACAATTTGGACTAACATTTACTTATAGCCGTAGAAATCAGTACGTAAACACGGACATACCATACCTTTCACTAGTGATAGAATAGAATTATTGGTTAAGTTTATTAATTTTCCATAACTCTTCGTTGTTTGATTAGAATGTACTTTATGTACTCAAATGTCTGTTTATATGGCACACTTTATGAACAGAGGATAGATAATAATGAGGGAGAACTATATTCAATCTGAACATAGGTGAATACCATTTATGCATTTATGATTCATTATGTGGTTGAATTTATAATATAACTTTTCATTTATCGACAATACTAATTTTTACGTATTGATATTAACAGGAAAAATGTGGAATCAATTTTTACCCGGTGTCAAATTTTTCAAGAGAATCAAAAAATTGCGAAAAAAACAATGAAAAATCGGTATAGGAAGTTTTTTTGCGAGAAAAATCAATATGTGGAGATGTACAGAGGGAAGAAGAAAAAGCAATGGTGTCTCTTAAGCAGATGATGTGAAAAAATTCGAAGCGAAAACGCTATGAGGTCATAGGAGGCGATACATCAAAGACAATACAAATTTCAATCTATATGATTTTATGATTTCGTGCTCCAATTCAATAAGTGACCTTAAATTACAATAACGTAATCCAATTAACGTTAAGCGCGAAATGGCCCCTATTCTAGCGCTTGACTAATTTGAAGCAATATTTATCAAGCTTCGTATATACAATTATGATTTCAAAAACTCTTATTTACCTCATAAATAAATGTTCATGTAGACAAATCAGAACATAAGAAATAAAGATGACATGAAAGTGAGGTGATAGTTTCTCAACAATACAAAATAAACATAAAACAAACAAACAAGAAACGTTAACATGAAGTGAGAATTAGATGATTTATAATCATTGCGCTGTTGGCTCGGAACATATGGCCTTTTTTTTTGTCGGCTATTCGAGAACAACTTCTATTGCCAAGTAGCAGTAAAAATGGTATGCGACACAAAACGAGGTTGCTATCGAATGAGAATCTACAAGAAGACATTTGCATAGAGGAGTATGTTATTCAGAAGCAAAGACTGATGCTGCCAAAACGATAGTTGAAGTACTGTTACAGTACTGGTAGAAAATCAATAAAAATTTGATAATTATGTGACTTTATTATAAAGTAGATCACAGGAACGAACAGATAAAATAGTGCATTTATTCATATATGATTCAATATCTAACGTTAATAATTAATTACAATCATTAGGCAATAACCCGAAAAATTAATCCGATAGCGGAAATGCTTGGATGAGTATTAAGTGATGTGAGGGACATTATGAAGAACATATTGCAGAAGATTATGAACGGGCTCAACATTGGTGATCCATCAAAATAGCCGACACATTCTCTGGGGAGAATGAAGCCAGTACTGAAGCCAGTGCGATGAATAAACACCATGGTAAGAACGATATTTTTCATTTTTCTTTTTTACTTTTTTTTTTCATTGTTCTGAAATGATAAAAGAGAAGAAAATCGATGAACATGTGGTAGAAATAGAGTATTGTGATAAAACGGATCGATAACGTCGAGAAATAGATAAAACAAATTTCAAACGTCAAGAGAATTCATGCAATCGAATTAGATAATATCCAAACGATTTAGCTAAAGAATAATCTCAAGGCAACGATTCAGCTACGATGGATTCTACGGATTGATCCGTGACTTTCATGTAATAGCATTGAATAGATCATGAACTTATCAACTCAATTCCTTAATGAGTCGATCTTAAGTTGCTCAGTGCAGTGCTCCCTAAATGATTTGCTCAGTTGACTCAACAGATAAGATCAATCGATATGATCTGTATCGCTAGTCTTTTATGATCACTGAAAACAAGAAACTTAACGAACTTATCTTAAAATTACATGAAAAAAAAACATGACGGATGATTTTTTAATGTGTGATTTTCATCTTTAAATATAATAGACTCTATCAAGATTTTCTGTAGTTATACTTCTAGTTATTAACTATGCAATTAGTTATAACGGAGCAACCGATATCTTCTAGATAAATCACTTTGTGAGTTATGATAGCTACCTCAAATGTGAGAACAACAACCTCTTATCAACGAAAAAGATATTCAGAATCCAAGTATTACGAAACGTTATCAGTATACGTCGAGAATGAACCGTGTGTTTTTCTCACGGTAACAATTTGATTGATCCTACTTCTCAATTTTATTTACTGTTGAAAATGTATTTAGACAGTCAACAGTGCTAGTGCGATCAATAATTCTATGAGCTGTTGTATTTTATTACTAGTGAGTGAAATCTGCTTGAGTAAAAATGTAGCTTTCCATAAAATGGAATAAGTAATCAATACAACGTATAAAATACGTATAAAATCTGATATAGTAGGTCGATTATTGTATGTTGAGGGCTTAGAAGCTGGCTCGTAGGGATAAGCTGGTGGTGCAGCATTGATACGCAGGCTTGCAACAGTGTGCAGTAGTTCGTAGCAGTACCAGTCCTAAGAAGCACGTCGGTGAATTGCTACCGGACACATCTGAAGATTATTAGCAACAACGTCTTTGCTAAGAATGGCCAACACAAGTCATTATGTAGACCAGGCACGCATTCAATCACCTAAGATTGAACACAAATGCATAGGCATAATCCCACATGTAATGATAAACACCAAAGCTTATGTCATATTATCGATAAGTCAATGATGAAGTGCTAGAAGTGATCAGAAAAATTACAATAAGGAAGACGATAAGAGAAGCGAGTTAACTGAATTATGAAATAAGGGAAAGAAATTATAGTAGGAGGAAACAAATGAAACTAAGAGTGATTTGAATTCATTGTTCTTTTTCAAAGATATAATTCGTTAAAGCTTTTGAGCTTACTTCAAATTGGAGACTATTTTTGACAAAGAACGTCTATGAGTAAGAAGCTTTTCTTTTTTTTTTGCTGCACTTAAAATATTGAGTTTCTATGTTGAATTCATTCAACAAGGAATCCGATGAGATGTTTGGAAAAATGATTAATGATACTGCTATGGTGCACACTGAATTACTGACCTCAGTTCTGGTCCGAGGTTAAGCGAGCGTCGCCTACTTTGAGGGTTAGCAAATTAGTTACAGAAGATTTAAGAAACACTTAAAAGAGGACAATTGAGGCAGATACGTTTTTATGCATAACAAATGTTCTTCAGACAAGTTTCATGTCATTTGGTAAGGTTGAATCCGGATGCATGACAGAACTCGAAGACAATTCAATCGTCAAACTTTCATGTATCTTCGTATGATAATATGCTTCTACAGTAATGTTGGGCAGTAATTCTTCATTTAGTTATTCAATGTTTCTGAAGGATGATTTAGCACAAAATACCTCAAATTACCTCTGAAATTTCGTGATTTTAAAAATTAATCTAAGTATAAGCAAAATATTTTCAGTCATTGAAAGGACGTTCGTGCAACGAAGTTAAGCGTGTAGAGCTTAAATCTTTGCTTAATCATCATCATCATTTAACACGAACTCAATTCGTTCACGAATGAGACGCCTAAAGGGATCTGTAGATCAGTGCTTCTTCTCCATAATGAGGTAGTTGTGCATCGACTTATAATTACTTTTCAAACTTTTTACTAATTACTCATAATTACTTTTTCCCTGGCACATATTATGCATTTTAAGAAATTTCTTTATAAATGATTACCATTGAAAATTCAGTTAACTATCTTCTATAAGATGTTATGAGTCTAAGAAGTGCAAAAAGTACAAAGTACATTATTTGTCAAGCCTCCTAAGGCGTTTCTTCAAACATAATGAATGCCTCCTAGGCTTTTCGCCTGTTGTTCACATAAGAATGCGCTGGACTATCCAGCTTTTTCCTTGCTTTTTGATCTACGACCATTTAATGCGTTACTTATTCTAAGTGAATATCTGTGAATGTTTGAGGTTTCAAGTATTACATTTGACTCAGCATTATTAAGGGTATTAGGAGAAAATCATTATAATCTTTCATAGTTGAAAGATGGCTTTTTCATAGAAATCGATTTATCATTATTAAATTAATGCAAAAATACGTGGTCAAATTCAATTAAGTGGATATTTTTATCACTAAAAATTTTGTCAAAATAAATTTTGTTCATCAGAAGCTTACACTTTGAAGAATAGATAGAAATTTTGCATAAGCTTTAAGTGAAATGTCGTGAGGACAACAGTGCCAGTACATTATAAAATTTTTTCAAACACTGATTAATAAAAATCTGAAAAAGAACACGCACTACAAAAAGTTTTGAAGCTTCATTTTTTTATTGATCTAATGATAAAAAAAAAACCCGAAGTAATTATTACAAACATCAACATCGGAGTAACGATAAATAGAAGAGGAATATAGAACTTATGAGAACAATCGGTGTTGAAGCATGATTCTTTTCCGATGCCAATTCTGATCCACTTTTCACAAACGAAGCTTTTCCTATTGGAATCGATTGACCAGATAGATCTTCGTGATCAGTATCGATTTGAATCGTCGATGAAGCTTTCAGTGTAGAGTTGACTGGTTTCCTAGCAGGTTTCAATTGACTTTCAGTCAGACAGCCAGCTATAAAAAATGATACTCTTATAGTAACTTTTCATTTATTAATGTTTTATTGTCCTTTTTGTTTTCGTCCAAAAATGATGTCTAATTTGTTGAAGTCAGTTTTACTCATGATGATATGACTCACACTGCTCTTGCAGGACTATAGTCTTATCAGAATTCGCTGAAAAGTTAAAGTGTCTGGAGCAGTGCGTACCGGTTGAAGACAGATATAATCGATTTGATGAATATTCTGCCACCTTGAAAAAGCAAAAAGATCAAAAATACCTCATATCTAAACTCTTCACATAGTGAAAATTTAATAAGAATGAAAGCATACAAAACACGAATATGTTCCCTCATCTCTGGTTGTGTAGATGTAAAGAGAATTCTCGTCGTTCCACGACGCTATGCATTGATACTGCCGAGCTGAAAGATGGGCAGTATTCTTCGAATTTTTCTTAATTATGCAATTTAATTTTTCATTGCTGTCAAGTTCATAAAGTTTACTAACTTCTAGTCTTTCACATAGGATGGTTTGCAGTCGACGAATCATAAAATGAAACGTCCCGAGTCACTTATTAGTGAGGTGGTTCGACAAATTTTTGGTTTGGTTTAGGGTTAAGAATGAAACAGATGCTGCTGTACTAGTTTTTTGTCAATCGGCCTATTCAAACGCTTGACCGGTCATATATCCCTCTCCGAGTCAAAATATATGGTTCAGTACCTTGAGCCTACATACGTTATTATACTAGCGATTTTGGGTTCCATGTAGTTGAGCATACACACCGAACATGTTTTTCATATTGAAATTTTTAAAAGCTCTTAAGGAGGTAGATAAAGGAAAACCATAGAACTCCCTCAATGCTAGAGTGACACGTAAAAACGAGGAAAAATTAAAAGAAAATAACTGTTTCGCCTGGCAAAGGTTAATACTCTATGAAAATCTTGTTTATCTAAAAGAAATACTGGTTTAAAAAAAAGGCTATGATGAGGATGTGTTTCGAATGTTACGGATAGAACTCATTTACTTTGGCTAAAGAGGTGAACTATAAGATTAGTGTAATGATAAGAAATCGTTAAGTAGATAAGAACTACAAGATAAGAAAAGAACACGCTCGTTACTAGAGAGATGGCGACTTGCCAAGGGAGTCGATCTCATTAAGATGAGTTAGGTCGTTGACAGAATTGCCTTATAACGATAGAGTTGAGGAAAAATCTCTAAAAATGATACCGTATTTTTTGCCTGCGTAACAACCTGAAATTGTGATGAGCTCAAGATGATTTTGTGCACGCATTCAAAAACGTATTGAAAAGAAATTAACAGGTTTTGTAGTGATGATAAAAGATTTTTGGAAAATGACTGAGTTTGAATAAACTTTTGCCAGTCTATTTATACTGAAGATAAGTAACAAGAGATTTGTAATATATGGATTTTTTTCTAAGGTAAAAAGCCGAGGGCAATATACCTCATGCATAGATGAATATTATACTCATTTAATGCTACATAGTGCTATGTATGTCTTTCGTTCTATAGATAATTTATTCATGGAATAATTAATTCACTTAACGACTGAAATATCACGATGTCGATCGACTGTTTTAATTACTTGAATAACCATAGAAGAACAGGTGACAATTGGTGGACCTCATGAGTTATGAAATCAGTCAGAGCACAATTCTTTCCACCAAAAACCACTATTTTATTTATTAGTTATTTATCAGCTTAAATAACTTACAATCATATACAGAATTTGTTGTACATTGAGAAGCAGTGATTTTCATTTTGGTGTTATCGTCACAGTCGACGCTTACATTGAAACAGTCCTCTGTCTGAAGATTTGACGGAGTCGCGTATTCTCTAGAATTGTTTTTTCAAGGAATTCCATCGGATAAATAAGTTGTTTCTTCCGTCAACAACATTAAATTAGCTTGTCGAGATATATAGTAAATAGATACTTGCATTGAGTATATGCATATATAATGTAAGATAAGCTTTGATGTTGATCAACTACTGTGGCGAGATTAGCCTACGCATTCGTGTTCAACGTTACATCGTTAAGGTGATTGAATGCGAGCCTCACCTATACATATAGGATGGCCTGTGATGTAGCCTGTTATAGCCTTATGTGACTGGCGTTGACCACTTTTCACCAAGTCAGTGTTATTTATTTTATTCCCAGATTCCTCTGATCCAAATTTACTGATCCCGCAGGCAGTGCGGGTTTGGGGCTTGCGTGTCATTATGACACCTCCATCACTACCCACTGCGACCTCATATTATATATATATATAATATTTTTGTATGGTAAATTATTTTTCTTTCACATTAGAAGACACCTCCATCACTATTCATGGTGTCATCTAATGGTGGTGCGGTGCTGGAGGATTGGCTAGAAGCGTTTTAGCGATATACAAGTTGAAAAGGCCAAACTCAAACAGCCAAGCTTTCCATTTCTTAGTGCTCTTCTAATTTGATGGAAGACGTATCAAGCATCTTCCTAACAGAAGATATTTCCTACATGTTGAACATTTTCCCTATTTGTTGATGTTATGTTTGACTTTGGAAATTCACATAGTTAAGTCGAAGTTGGTTTGTCACTAAGGAAAAAAATTCAAAAAGAACGCTCAACCCTGAAATTCCGCATGACGATGGAATAACGTTGTTGATGACGGCAGCTGACCAAGGCCATTGAGAGAATTCTTCATCCATGCTGAATTCTTTTAATGTCAGTTAATTTAACTAGGTGGAAAATGTTTCCGCTTTTTTTTTCTGTTGTTTCACTCACCTGCAAGTAGTCGCATTCACATCTTCTTGCGGTATTGTCGTCTTGAACTCGATGAGACTTTGACTACGAGGTGAAAACCACAAGCAGTGGTATCCAACTGGTTCACCACTGTAATGTCTGTAGATTATTTCAACGAATCAGACCTTTCAAGCATTGAATGCAAAGCGAGTTTCTGCTTTTCCATTAGATTTTATTGAGGAAAAGACATCATGTATGTTACAGTTCTGCGCTCTCACTCTAACGCGACTCCACAAGTCGATAGACCTACATTAATGCTTATCCTCATTATATTATATCTCTTGTGATACATTTAACCGAAATGTCTCCCAAATACTGAGTCAACTTCAAGAGGAAAACCGAACACGAATCTCGGAGATATCCGGTCTAGTGTGTTACCGATTGCACTACCGAAGTTCTCGTTGCACCATCACATAATACTTTACTTATTCTCAGTGGATGTACTATCACCACTTCCCGTTAAAAAGTTGGATCTGGTAAACGGCATCATTTCCAGTCAAGCTGATAACTGTGGGAATCGAACTCGAGCCTCATATAGAGTCCCGTATAAGTTACCAAATTTTGTGATTCGCTTAGCATTGTGGGAATATAAATTATATTAAATAGATCATTGTTATATTAAAATGCTTATTCATAATTTATCAAGAGTATTTTTTCTAGTATTGCTTTGATGTTGCACGAAAATTAGCATAAGAGCAGTAGTTATCAATTTATATAAGTGAAATGATTATCCATATCCATTATAAAATACTACTATTTCTTAATGTCCACAGTTGTGCTGAGATGGCCGCAAAACTCGGAACCTCAGGCGGGACTCGTACTCGCACTTACAGATATCTGGTCTGCCGTGCTTTCCATTACACCACCGAGCCCCTTGATCTGCGACCACTCACTGCTTCACTTATACTAAGTGGGTACCATTATCAGCACTCGCCCGCCAACGGGTACGATCTGGTGAGCCGATATCGGCATTACATCCACTTAAGCTAATAACTGCGGGATAACCCGAAACTTTAGACATATTCGTAATTTTGCATTTTGCAAAAATGCAAATAAATAAAAATTACGAATACTATCTCTTATATATAAACACTATTTGTTTTGTTTGAAACCAACGCTTATATGTTTTTTCTGTGTTTATATCGTCCATAAGTAATTAATTAATACCATTTTGTTTCAGAGTACACAAGTATACGATTCTCGTTCACGTGAACACATCTTGAAGTAACGGCTACCGTATCCTGACCGATTTGTGCGTACTGTAACCAATCAGCGGTTACGGTAAGCAAATTGTATTCACCGCGAATCCAAGTAGGAAACTGACAAGGTGATCTGATATGCTCGGATTTGACTGAAATCAAATTATATTACAATACTAATTTTGTTTTTTAGCTATTTCATAACTGATAATCAGTTCAGTTCTTCCCTTATTCATCCTATTAGTCCAAAAAATTATTTGACGTCATGCATTACGTTAGACATTCTTTATCACTTTTAAGCTTTATTTATTTCTTCTGAAAGATCTCTTACTTGGTCGAAGTTCGTATTTTTCAAATGTTGTGTTTTCTGTTAGTAGTGCACATGAAGAATCTTTAGAAAAGAATACAGAAGTATGATCAGTAGAAGTCATCAGAAGCTGAAATCGAAAAAAAGTTTTTAATGCATACGGCAAACTTTTTTATCGTTATAATTAGAAAAGCTTGACTTCTTCCTTATTTTTCTTTGCATAATGTTAAGCTTTTGAGAAACGGAGTGTGAAATGAATTTGAATCTTCTTTAGCAATACACTTAAAATTGCGAAAAAATCTCACCCCACACCGATACTCCTCACTTTCCTCATTCATTACGATAATATAACGTTCACCCATTGAATCACGAAAAGATCCTATGCATTTCAACGTCATTTCTAAAAATCGTACTGTAACTGTAACGTTTTGGCACGAAAATTCCAATAAGTGTTATTTTTTTTTCCTAAAATGAGGATTACTTTTCATTCGAAATAAAATATTGTTTTCTATATAAACAGCTGTCAGTACTTAGCCTAGTTTTATGAGGAACGGAAAACAAAAGAAAATCTGAGTTCGATTTATATTTTGCTAAACGATTAGGATTTTTTACTCGTTAGTGTTCTTCGATAGTAGTAATGATAAACTTTGAGTCCATTCTGAGGTGAATGGAATAGCAAATACGATGACTCATTGATAATAGAATGAATCAGCCAAAATACACTCTATTGAGAGAAAAAACGAAGCTACTTCTTTAATAGATTTTATGATCACTAGATATTTTTCTTGGTACAAGGCCTACATTCCTCAAAAGATTCTGCTTCTGCAAGATTTGTTAAATGAGTTGGAAAGTAGTTCTATGAAAATGAAAAACAAAAGCTACACACCGAAGTCAGGAAATGAACAGTTGCGGAACTTCACAGCTATCGTTGTAGACGATTCACAATTGTTCACCTAAAACCTCTTCTGTAGAAATACGTCGCTAAAATTTTGTCATCTATTTTTTTTGGTACAAACCTCGCTTCGTGAGTTAATTCCACAGCTTAAATCTGCTCCCATGAGATCATACTTGAGCGAGAAACGTCCATCAAGGTGACACGCAGCTGCCTCGGCATCAGTTCCTACAGTAAACTAGGTTGGTAAATATAACTGTGTATACCATATTAAACTATAGAAGAAAGATTTGCATTGCTTCTTCAAATATTGAGCAATCTTAGAAAGAATAATTTATACTGCCTCAGGCAATATAATCTTAAGACTATACCATGCGTAGGATTCTAGCGGGCAATATCATCTGTGCTTTTTGCTGTCATCTTTTACAAGCGTGCCTTCCTATTACCGAAAAAGAAATCAAGATAAATTATGGTTGAACTTTCACCATGGAGTTCATCTACGTAATCGAGATGAACGTGTTTTAGCTAAGGCAATTGGTTGCGAACCTATGAAAATTCACTAATTTGAGTTAACCGCTATTTGTCAAGCCATTGCTGCACACCCATCCTAAATTGTTCTAGGCACTATACTACTGGTCTGAGAGGGATATCAAACTCGATAGGCTTGTGGGCGACTGTGAACTAATGAGTTCTGATCCAGGGATGCGTAACATCACGGCATCTCCCTCCATCACTGCGCCACAATATTATGGTCTGCATCTTTTTACCAGAGGTGTTTTTACCAATTTGTCTAGCGACATAAAAATGACTTCATGGTTTATATCTCTAATGAGGCATAGCCAATCATAAGACTTGAAGACTCAGAGGGACTCGATGCCGCCCGCATCTTATAGATGAAAAATAGTCAATAACAAAATAAATGATACAGGTTAGAAAAATAATTTTACTGGCATAGTACTGACGGAAAACAGTTATCCCGTCGCTTAGACTGACTCGGGTCGCATCGAAGCACGACAATTTCGTTTCATTCACCGTTTCGTAGCAGATCTCATCTGTAGTTAAATATTAGATCGTATTGAATTGCTAAAAAGACTCGTACTTGAAAGGAAGGTTTGAAAAATTCGATTGGAGGAAAGTTTTAATAACCTCGGAGGTACTCAGTTATTTTGTATGAAAGATGTTCTTTTGTCATGAGAGACAACAAAGTGGAAGTAGATGAAAATCAAAAAATCACTGAAGTTTCTTCAATTGTAAAGTTGTTAAATGAACGATGTAGAGGAGGTATACAATAACGAAATCCTCATTTATTCAAATTCTCAACGAGACTCTACTAAGGGATTGGCGTTGTAGATTTTTGGTGAACGCACCTTGTTGATATGCCAACTGTAGAATGTTTCCTGATTTTAGTATTGGAGTGACGCAACGATAACAAATTGGACGTCCCATTTGTCTACAATAAGTATAATAATAATCAATGAGTGAATATTCCTCATGCTTCTGTCATAAAATATTTCAACCTGAAAGGCTTAGGTTTTCATGAAGATCTATTCGATAAACTATTAATATGCTGAGTGCATACAAAATATCCTCAATTCCGAGAAATACTTGCTACCTCTCCCGTTTGTTTCTCCGGATCCAATCTTATATTATAGATTCTGTAGATTGCTTGTTAACGCCTTTGCACATATGAAGTAAATCGGGATCCTCATCCTCATCTCAGAAGTGAGCCCCTCTCAACTTTTACGTTACAGTACACTATGTTATAATTACATTATGAATATGAGAACCCGTTTCGTCAGTTTGTTGTTGTGCTCTCTCCCGAATGGTTTACTGCCTCAATGTCGCTGGAAGGTTTTCCTAAGATACCCATCTAGACATGAAAATCTAGCCGAGATTAAACCTATCATGAATCGTCTCCATTTTGATGCAATAAGGTCACAAGGAGGCACATCTCTCTGATCAAGAGTGCGGAAATTGCCTTTGTAAACTCTGAGGACGCCTGAACAGGGCAATTCAAGGATCCACGTAACCAAAGCCACATTAATAAAACTTCGTCGCTTCAGTGTCACCATGCACCCAGAAGACCACCGTTATGGACGGGAATGGCACGAGAAAGAAACGAATGAAAGATTTTTGGAGATGCCCTACGGGTGATAACAGGCCATTGGAGTTCCTGTTGTTGTATATTGTTGTTGTTGTCTCTATCTTTTAACTACCCAATTTTCAGGTTGCCTCATTGTAACACAATGTGAAACTCTTAGCTATCGATCCAATTTTTCCTTGAAGCTATCAATTCTGACTTGTTATAAAATCGATTTTTATGAATGTTTTATAAACGATATTTGAATAAAAAGAGAATCTGTGTATAATATTTTTAATATAAACTTACTTCATTCCTAACACGTAAGACGAACCGAATTTTTCGTAACACTCTCCAAAATCGCTAATTGAGGTTGCAGAAATGATAATCTGTGGATTAATAGTGATAGAAATAAAAACGAAAACGAGGTCAAGTAAATTTTTAATAAGTTACGAAGTAGAGGTTGAACTATGAAAGAGATTAGACGTATTGAATACCTCGTCGTAGATGATCGGATCCACAAAAGTGCTGTCAAAAATAAGATTTCTATTCGATTTTATTTGTCGTTTAAACACTCCATGAAGAGCGTTATCAATACGACAACCAAATAATATCTCTGTAAAATTACAAATATTATTGAAAGTAAAACGAACGATGTTCGTAGAAATTTTAACTTTCTTCTTTCAGAATAGCTAGTTAGACGAGTTAGTTGAAAAACCTCGAAACCTCAGGCGGGATGAATAATTAGAACACGGTAACAACATGAAATTAACATAATAATGATACTGTAATAACTGTAAGAGGTTATATAAAACCAATTATCAAGTATTTCAATATGTTTATGCGTTCATTGTAAATTGGCAAGTCTTTGACTTTCGAACTCGTTAATTCCTCACTCAAGAAAAGTTGATAATACCAAGCCGTATATGAGCTTCAGCATCTACTGTAGATGGATGATGTCAATGTTGCTGGTTTGACATTGATTCACCTCATAAATTTGTCATGTATTCTTATGTAGATGATAACAAAACACTTTCAAAATGATTATAATATGATCTTACGTGATAGAAGAAGCAGAACGAAAGTGAGTCGAATCATCGTCCTCAATACTTGGAATACAGAATAACGTATTGGATTCGCAAAAGATACAGTAAGATTGAGGTTTTCGTGACTCGAAAATACTTTGACGATACACGTTGAACACGATGTATTCGTAGACCGTCACAACCAAACTCTGTCAATATTGTTATTCCGGTGAGAAGTAGTGTAGAGTCAGTCTCGTGTGAGGTAAAAGAGGAGGTAATTCAATTTCAATTGTCATCAACGTTCAAGGACCACGATGAGAATTTGTAAATAGATCTTGTAGCGGCTTTTTTTCTGCTCTGTCATTCCTATTCAATTAAAAAGAAAGAAATATTCGTTCTTCAAAATATTTTCATTCACTTCCAACTTCATTAAATCTTCTTAATTTCTTCTGTATATCAGTCAGAAGTTTCAGTTCTACGAGAGGAAGAATTTCACCTAACGGTCAACGGTCGAATGATTTTCTGAACGTCATCTGATCGATTCAGAACTCCAATGAACTCGTGAAGCGAATAGTACATCTTACTGAAAGATCAACGCTCGTTTTCAGAATAGATGTAGCGAAATTTAAAATGCTGGACTATGAATTGATCAAAAAAACTTAATAAAATCACCAACATAGTGAAATATTTAATGGAAACAATATTACGGTGTGGAGAAGGAGAGGTCAAATATCGATGATTACTTTTCTTGTACTCATTTTCGATGCGGTTCCTGTTTTCCTCACATTCCATGATCACTATAATTTTTCAAATTGGTTAAATAACAAGACATAGGAACGATCGCTTCAGGCAGTAAGTTGATGTTCTTTTCATGTTTTCAGTTTAGTTTCTTCTTTTCACATTTGTTGATGCACAGCTTTTGAACAACAGAGATACTTACGACTTCGTTAAAATTTCAATGGAATTTATTGGATTGAGGGCGATATTTAGCCAAGAAACTCATCTAACTTACATTCCAACTCTATGAGCACTCGTTTCTAGTATTACAGTCGTAGTGGTGCTACACGTATTGTTGACGATTCTCAGAGGGTTATGAGGCAATCGCACTGATGCGTACGTTCGGATCCGGCCACATGACTGTTTCATCTGTTAGTGTTTCGGTTAGATTTCATTTCAGCTTTTCGATTATAATGTCCATAGTTGTGCTGAGATGGCCGCAAAACTAGGAACCTCAGGCGGAACTCGTACCTCCACTTACGGATATGCGGTCCGCCGTGCTTTCCATTACACTACCGAGGCCCTTGATCTGCAACCACTCAATGCTTCACTTATAGTAAGTGTTTTCGATTATATTCACCTCAATGTTATCTTATATCATATTAAAAATATGATATCGATCTGGCCAATTTTTGGAAAAGTAATTTTACAAATTGTAACAGTCATGTTGTCGAGTTTTTTCCCTCAAATTCTCTATGGTATTGTACCTTATTGGAAAAATTCTATACGAGTTCTAGAACGAGTGAGTCAATACGTGAAAGTTTTTTTTTGAATTTGTTTTTATTCTTTAAGCTTCTCGATTGTTCTAAAAGCTATTGTTTTTTTAGTTGTTAAATACTATAAGGTTTCATATTATTCGCTTTCTGTTCAGTTATTTTAGATAGAAATTCCAAAATATTGATTTTAGTAGATCAAATTCGTTATTTTTTCATAAATGATGTTATTTAGTTTGTTTTATAATCAAATTTTTTTATGTGTCAAATATGTAAACAGAATAATCGAATCGGCACTGAGTTATCGTTTTTTCTTCTCCACAATTCAATCAATATTAAAATTTAATGGCTTGTCATTTATAAACTTCACTGTGCTGGAAATAAAATTACTCATAGCGACACATATGAAAAGCTTATTGAGAGGCAAATCTAACTGCAAGCAAGTGAGTACATTGACCACTGAACTGCTTATCAAATTAGCTTCTTCATGGAACTATCATTGTTATCATATCACAAAGAAAAATCACAATTATGTTAATATTATAAGGGATGAGTATTCTGGCTGGTTCATTATACAACTTATTTCACTCAA
Organism: Dictyocaulus viviparus; assembly: GCA_000816705.1. Classification (NCBI taxonomy): domain Eukaryota; kingdom Metazoa; phylum Nematoda; class Chromadorea; order Rhabditida; family Metastrongylidae; genus Dictyocaulus; species Dictyocaulus viviparus. Next base: position 17,369 of record KN716313.1, on the reverse strand, counting down.
TTTCTTCCCGTATACTATTTCTTCTAAGAAATCTATTATAGATTGCAAAGCTGACAAATCACTTTTGAATGATGCGTCATCTACCGTTCGATTACGGTAAGTCAAATACGACAATGAGAATTTATGAGAAACAATATTTAACAACAATAAACAATAATACTAAAAAGGCACAAAAAGCTTTAAAAACACGTCGAACATCCCAGATGTAACTTCTAGGATTCTCTTCATAATATTTCCGGTAGTATTCAACAATCTGAAATAAAAGAGGTTTGAAAATCGCTGTAAGTGTAGTGGATTCTCCTCTTGCTTAGAACTCAGCTCGTATCCTTTCATTATATGTAAAATCAATAATTATGATAGGGCCGTCAATTAATGTGCCTATGTGGATATATATATTGAGAAGTGTACGGATTGCGTAGAGCAATAGTGGAGATGTCACAGTAATCCTCAGATCTAAATCACCTTTGCGGCTGCCCTCAGGCCTATCAGTTCTACCATCCCTCCGAAGTTGGCAAATGGGAACCATCTGGGTAAGATGAAAAGTACTGACGTGGTGGAGTGGCTAATCCAAATAACTGTACAGAACAGACTTCCGTTCAACCACCTCTTTTTAAATACAAATACGTAGGTACAACCCCGCAGGTATTGAAAAACACCGAAGCTTATCTCATATTATCAATAAGCCTTACTGATATCGATAAGGTCAGATAAAACATTCATAAATTGATGAACAAAGCGATCAACTGCTGAAACGTCAACCTCGGATCGATTTCCATTCAAGGAAATCGAGGATCAATGTAGTAATATTGACATTTCCATATTCGATAATCAATAGGAAAGCTTTTTTTCGCTTGAAAAATTGAAATCTTTCACACCATCTACCGTTTCTTTGATCTTTGAACGGAGTAGATTCGACGCAGCTCTACTTAAATTTTTTGAACAATAACGTTTTTTTTCTCCGTTGTAAAAGATTACGATCTGTAGCAATTTTTTCTACTTCCCATTCATTCATCAATAATAAACCAACCCTCAATATAGTGATAATCATACGTATCATACATAACATTCTGATAGGACAATGGTATAGAAGGGATTTAGCCCTTCATTTGGGATTACTTTTCTTCTGCTTTTTCTTTTCCTACGATCTCTTTTGCTCACTCTTCCACTTCTCCTATTTATTGTTGGAGTTATTGGGTAACACTCTATTGTTGGAACTCATCACACTTCTGCTCTACCATCGACTATACCTCTTTTCACTCACTCTCTCTCGCTCTCCCTCTCTCTCCCTCAGGAAAGGACTCTTTGTCTCACATTCGCTTTTCTATTCGTATCGCCATCGATACGATATTTTCCATTGTATTTCTATTTCATAAAAAAGGTTTACTATCCAAGTTTGAGGTATATCACCCAACTTTGGGATAAACCATACGGCTACCGAACCCGAGCCAACATATGTGATCCAATCGTACAATTCAAAAGAGAATTTGTAAAGTTTTCATTTATGATTTTAGAACGAAACAAAATTTGTCGTCCATATGAATTCCACATGAACTAATTCGATCGGAACAATTACCTCAGTTAAGTCGTGATTTTTTGTAGGTTTATAGTCAAAGTCCTGAACAGCACGTTCAATAGAATAAGTATTACTGACACCCACCAAATTCACTTCAAGCCTGAACTAGTCAGATTAAACAGAACTATTCAGTACCTAGTAAGACGCAGTCAGTGTTTTCATATTAAGAAGAAGTAGAATATAAACTGGAAAGAAAATTCAAGAAGAAAAAAGCTATAATTCTTAAAAAAAGTACCTGTTCATTATAGGAGGAATACCAAACCATACAGCAATCCATTCAGATACGTAAGCACCAAAATAGATGAGTGAAAATGGTAAGCGTATGACTGGAGGTGATCGTGATAAAGCGTTTATCAATGGAAGCCAAAACAGAAACGAATTCACCGGATTCGCATCCACCACATGATATGTCTGAAAGTGAGGATGAGAGTGCGTATCTTAAGCATTTCCTCAAATGTTGTCAATGTTTGTTGGTTACGCGAGTTCGATTTGTTGTCAAAGTGGCAAATTTTCTCAATTGAGTTTTTGTTTTAGTTATATTCTATACATTGAGCTTCTCCAATTGAATGAATTCGTTTTTTCTCCCTCAACCTCTCGATGAAATCATCAGCAACGGCAAGATTGATTGATTGATTGATTGATTGGTTGACTGATCAAGATTGATCAAGCATCGGCAGAAAAATGTGGATCCTATACTTTTATGTGGCTTACAATAAAACGAGTATATATTTCAAATTCTATAACTCAGAAATGAGAACATAAAGAAATCTGGAGGAATGAAGGAAAAGCTGTTGGAGAACCTTTGCTGAAAACGCTTGCAAAAGATTTATTGGTTCAAAGGTCAACTTAAAGCTAATTGGCGAACTGAATTTGAACAGCTTTTAATACTTATTAAAATCATAATGAAGTCGTATATGCTAATGCACTATCTGAATAGCTCAATGTAAATGTAAATTAGTCAACTGATAACTATTTGAGGAATAGAGTATGAATAAAAATAATTGTAAAATAAATCAATTACTAACTTTACCGGCACAACGTGGTTGAGTTTTGCTTAATTCCTTATCAGCTTGACACATTGCATGTATAACATTATGAACTCCACTGTATTGAGTTATTGCTTGATCTCGTTGAGAAAATGTGGCCAAATAAAGTCCACGGTAGATGATCTCCTTGAAGTTACACACAGTAAGATTTGTACTATTTTTTTGTATTGGTTTACATTTTATGAATATATTACTTTTTTGTTTACACTATTACAAAGAGGTCTTTTTCTTCTACCGTACTACTTCAGCAAGAACTATTAGAAAGAAATATTCATCAAATTTTTTACTTATGATCTGCTACAGAGATGAGTAGAAATTCTTCTCGTCTATGCTTTTAATCTAATGGATGAAACGACTCATTGATTTTGTATATGAGAAATTTATTGCTTTTGCCGGAGTGTCAATCGTTAGAACAATTTAATTTTTTCAAATATATTGCATTTCATTTGAAGGGGACGCAGTGGCTTAGTGGTGGAGGTGCCGTAGTGACACAGTGGCCCGAATTAGTTCGTGGCCGCCTCCCAGGCCTACCAAGCCCGCCTTCCCTCCGGGGTCAGTAAATTGGTACCAACGAAATCTGTCTACGATAACTGGCACTGACTTGGTGAAGAGTGGTCAACTCAAGTCATTGTATAGACCAGGCACGAATTCAACCACCTCCACTATATCACGTTGAACACGAAGGCGGGGGCGCATCCCATCACAAGGGATTGATCAACGCCAACAATTATCTTATTTATGATTAATGCATTTTAAAAGTCCGTTATCATTATACATCATAGATTCTTTATCACGCTTATATCAGTTAAGTTAAGTCAGTCTTTATATCAGTTAAGTCAAAAGAAGAATTCTACAAGACCTATCTGAGTACTTCATAAGATTGCTGGTCTGTGTGTTAGTGAGGTTGTGCCATAGTGAGGTTCATTGTTTCGTTTCTCTACAAGCCATCGGAAGTCTTAGTTGTTTTAGTAACTTGGGTGAGAACCGATGTATATTCAGTCACATTCACGATTTATATAGTAAGCAGTCTAATGCAAGAATTAAAATCAAACACTATTTCCTCTCAGCTTCTCGGCTGTTCAGCTCTTATCAGATTTAGAACTGCTTCCAATGAATGTCATTAAGGTAATTTCTAACCTCGATAAGTCAAGCAGATCTGGGAGATGAAAAAACGCTAAGTTTTCATGTTGTTTTTCACTACAAATTATACGATTTCATATATAATTATAACTACAGTAGTACTTGGCGCTGAACTACAAAAAATTTTTGGAACAGTATGTATTACTGTAATGTTATTTGATTTGATCTGATACGTAAGAGATTCTTCTAATGGCTTCATTTCAAATGTACCTTCCATATGATTTCTACCATCTAACATTGTGTAGTTTTTACAGAATGATTCGAAAGACAAAAAATGTTAGTTAGTTTGAATGGAAGCAGATTTCAATCATTCGAATTTTCCATTTCATCTAAAGAAATCACTGAAATTCGTGTAAATGCTGACCGCTGCTCGATCGGTAGAACGTGGCTCTCCTGGACCGTAGATTCCTCTAAACCGTAACGCACATGTTCGAAGAGCTGTACAATCGGCAGCCAATACTGCTCTCTCTGCTTGTGCTTTTGTAGCGCAGTACTTGGAGATATACTAAAAGCATGAACAATCCTGTTCTACTCAGTCACAGTGACGGATAGGATCACTTTCAGTACGTTTAAAGCAGTATCCCTTAGAATAAAAGTTTTAGGTCATCATAATTTACATCATGCTTCTTCACTCAGTTAGTTACTATGAGAAATTCAACTGAACAGAAGCACAGTCGCTTATTTAAGCTGTTTGATCGAAATGATTGTCGTAGTCTATGAGGTGAATAACATGAAATGTTGCATTATTAAGCTTCAAATCAATATTGTAAACAGTTTTCCTTCCTCATTACCTCAGAATCATCCGGATACGGATAGTCTTCTGTAGCGAAGTTCAATTCTTTTCCTGTAAAAATCACGCCCACAGTGGACGCGAATACAAATCGTTGCACGCCCATACGTTTACAGAACTCCAACAATAGTTCAGTACCGTCGACGTTTACACGATATATCAGATCGTAATCAAACTGAAATCAATCATAATTCGATTTGATCTACAAAGCTTATACTGTAGATATTCTAACTACGTTCTGTATCGTAATCAATGCAAAACTGAATAAAAGTCTATTCTAATGCTATAAGAAGCTAGTGTACTGACTGTACTGCTATAATATTCTACATACATCTTACAATATAAAATTTATGTAAATATTTATGTAAATAACTTTATTTTATTATTATATTTACTATTAAGTTAGGAGAAAGTAGAATCATGTTTGTTGTCCAATGTTTCGAATATTTCAATGCTTTTTAATTGTCATGGAATTTTTCCGACAGTCATCTTAACAGCTTCATCAATCAATAATAATTACAATAATAATAATTAATTAGTGATGTACATTACAATAATCAATAAAGGATGTAAAAATATGAATAGAATACTGTAATATTAAAGATTATAATGATTTAATGAAATCTGTGAACGCATTACAGTATCGTCAGACTATCACCAGCATGCATCATTGATTGACGATTTGATCTACGAAAAGAAAGTTTTCATTCAAGTTCATTTTCATTGAATGATGTAGAGATATTCAGAGTTTTTCAAATGGCTGACTTTTTAATCGAGTCTCTATCTTTTTTTTTCTTGCTTTTTTGTCTCTGTCCATAATTTTCTATACCTCGGATTTTTGTAAGAGTTCTTATGAGGTCGATTTGTTCAATAACGTATAATATTAGTTTCTTTTGAAATTATTTTTTTTAAAGTATAATGTTCTGAAAAATATCGCACTTACAGCTTGCAAGCCAGACATACCGTATGCCGCTAAATGAAAACACGTGTCACATGACCGAAGAGCCTCAGTCACCGTATTCTCGTCTAAAATCGATCCCTAAATTTATTAGAACGTTCATTTTTTTTTCTACATGGGAAGGAAAACACATGAGTAAAATTTTCATCCTCATATCTTATTGATTTTTCGTTTCATAGAACTTCAATCATTAATTCGATTAATCGAAATGTATTGATAAAACTCGTTTCAATTTTAGAGTTTAAACGGCTCATTAACGAACAGTGATGTGTTTGAGGTCACAAAAGAAATGACGTCGACGAAAAAAAGAACCTCTTAAGAGGTCATCAAATAATCAAAGTTTAAAATAAGAATATGTTGCATAGAAGTAATGCAGCACTTTGAGTTCTGAGTCAAAAAAAAAAAACGAGAAGTTCCTCGTATGAACTATGAACGTGAGTAAAATTCAGTACAATTCGGTCTTGTGTTAAGCTACAAAACATATTCCACAAGAAGATATGCTAAGAAAACTGAACAGATTTCTATGCGTCTAGGATTCACTGCATAGATCGAATTTTCCCACTAGCCATTATTTTTGAGTTAAAAGTTTTCTCTTCAGTACTTGTATAAACCTACTCGTATTCTGGTGGTGAGGTTTTCGTCTAGCGTTATATTCGGATGTACTGGAAACGCTATATCAAGTAATACGGTATGATTTTCCAGTGATTGTAGTTGATATGCTAGATGATAACCCAAATATCCACCTCCTCCGACGATACACGCTCGCATGTGTCTACTAAAGAAAAAAAGTAAAAACGATGACGTCACAACTTTTCAATAAGTGGTAAACATCAGAACAAAAAAAAAAACGACGAATGAGAGCCTATTCAGCATATCACTTCAAGGCAAACAAGTTTTACACGTCTTATAAACATTTGTATTCGTATATTTTTTTCAAACTAATTGGTCAAAGAACATTGTTACTCATTTTGTTCTCTCCCTCTCTTTCTCTCTTTCTTCATATAAATTTTATGTCGAATTTTTACCAATAATGTATAATATGGTATGCTAAAAGAGTGTGATAGTGTTGAGTTTACAATAGGTTTTAGCATGCAATCGATTACGGTAGATCAATATGTCTCGATTACGGTAGATGAATCCGTCTAATTAGGTAGTTTTACCTATTTGAATAAATATAATTTTAAATAGATTTGAATTTATAGAAAACACAGTTAGTGAGTGTTGCATCTATAGAGATGAATGTGAGAATCTCATGAGGGAAAAAAATGGAGGACCAAGCAGTTGCTTTAACGATTTTGAATATACGAATAGTTTTCAGTATAGCATTTAAGTATGTATCTCATAGTTTTTGTGTAGTCATTCTAATTTTCTATTCATAGAAATATTTAATCCTCTCCGAATTCAATTCCTTAAAAGTTGAGGGAATCTGAGTGAAATCCAGAGAGGTTAGCTTTTCTGAAAACAACGAAATCATGATATTTTAATGTAATTCGAAAGAGACAAGCTCGATCAAAATAGAACGACAGAGGGGAAAAAGCACATACAAAATGCTCTGAAAACGTTTTTATCGATCGTAAGTTGAGTTATCGATTGAGTTATTTGGAAGAAGCAAGAAGAATAAAAAATTAAGCGCTTCTGTTAAACTCATGCATTTTTTTTTGTTATCAATAAAGTTCACGATGAGCAATAAAATAAATAAACAATAATTAATCAGGTAAACAAATTTAATTAGTCATATTTTTAAACGTGTTTATATTTTGTTCGAAAACGATAAGCTTACAATATTTTTTATATCATTGAATTTCTTTTGTATATACATAAATACGTCTTAATTAGAATAGAAATTCAATATAAATAAAAATTTATATAAGGAGGAAAACAATGTTCGATAAAATTTTCAATGTACCTCCGAAAAAAATAGCGATACCTCAAAACAAATTCGTTTATTAAACGAAAATTGTAAACACTTTAGAAATTTTTTATACAATCGTAACGTTTACCTCATTAGTGAATTTTGACTAAATTCATTAATGAGGTGTTTTGTTTTTTGTTTACCAACAGCACAAAGTAAATAATAAACATAAATATCAGAGGTATATATATGTGTACGGAAAGAAACATGATAGAATGGCATACTGTAAAGTAAGATTTTTCGAACAAAAAAAAAAGAAATCGATCGTTTCAAGTGTGTTTATTTTTTGTCATTTAAAATTATCACTAAAATTCACCTCAATGAGTAAGGATTTGAGGAGAATAATTGATTTTGCTCTAGATAATCACTGATAACGAAATGATAAACAGAACAGTTTTGATGATTCCGCTATTGTATGTGACCTTTTTATTCTGTAACTGGTTAGTTAACTGAATGATTGAAAACATTCGAAAAAACGAACTACTAGAACGTGTAGTTTCGTAAACGATAACTCTTTGAAACTCAATCGTTCGATGATGTTTTTGAGGATGATCAACACGATTGTAAACAAAACAAAACAAAACAACTCGTCAACACGTTACTGAAAGTAACACTTCCACAAAACATTAATACAATATTAGAAAGAAAAAAAGCGAAAAAAAAGGAGAATATGATAAAATGGAGTGACAATAACTCATAGCGGTCATATGAAAGCTTAAAGGAAAACTTCTATGTTCTCAAAAAACAACTTGACAGTATTTAACTCATCGACAAAGTCATATAACTCTGAAAAACACCGAACTGTTTACTTACTACATAGAATACGTATTGATTGATAAAAGTTCTATAGCTGTCCGTTTGTCATTGACGTTTATTCAGCCGATCCTAGAATTTTTTTGAGATCAACTGAGCTTTTCATATCTTCGTAGATCAGTAGACTTATCTAGAAGAATAAATGACCTGAAACAGAGTGGTCATTTCACATATGGTCCATATCAGCATTTAACATCCTTCAGAATTGATGACGAAGCTTAATGTGTAGCGTCTGGTGCCTTTCAGATATGAAGCTTTATGTTTGGCTTACTATTAATCAAGAGATAATCTTCAACATGACAGAACGATAAAGCTTTCAAGTGAACTAATTATTAGTAAGCAAATAGGAAAAAGCAGTGGGCTTCAATTTGAATAATTGTTCTGTTGTAGAAACAGATATATATTGATCCTCCTCATCTAATTTCGAGTTTTGAAAAGTATTTTCAAGGCGGATGTTTATGGATTTCTTAGTTAATTGATGGCTTTTTTATTTTGTGGAGGTTTTATAAACTCGCACGGATGAGGTCAAGTTGAATTGTCCAAAATATAAGCCTTTGCTAATGAGTGCATATGCTTCTGAATGAGTTACTAGTAGGTATAAAATCACTTGAGTTTTAAAATGTGGCGAAGAAAAAAAAAACTGAAGAACTCGATATCAAAGAGTCTTCTAACAAGCATCCGATTGCCCTTATGAGTGAAAGGAATGCTTAAAATAAACAGTAACATGTTTATAACTCTATTTCAGTCAATTTGAGTGAAATTGAGTCTCAATAATTGTGTCAGTACTTTTTTTATGATTGTATTTCACTGATAGCTGGCATAGTTGAAAGGTTAAATGGTATCATAGCAGTGCACATGAAATCGCTAGTTCGAACTCGTCCACTACATCGTTCACCTCACGTAAGAAGAAGATTTTTTACTCATTTTGAATTAATACTAATGATACCTAGTTGAAATAAAGGGTTTTAATGTTGCAGATGTTAGATAGTGGAAAAACATCAGGCAATTAAGCTGGATGAGTTCTAAAAGCAAAACAACAAGATCGAAATCCACTGCGATCAAGTCCACAGAATTTGTGCTTCATTGTGGAGGTAATTTTTTTTACCAACAATTTTTCCCTCAAATTTAGGATTGCTTTTGAAATTTTTCATAAATAAACTCTATTGATCTGACTTAGTACGAAACCGACATAAAGCTGAGTCAAAAAAAGGAAAAAAAAAACAGTTTGACGTCAAAATATAAATATAAAACTCAGTAATAATCTATTAAAATATAAAGACAAAGAAATCAAAAACAGAGGACACTAAATAGAACGAATATCATTCGTTTTTTTTTTTGAGGTTATTTGGAGGAGGAATGCCATAGATGTGGGAATTTCCAAGAAACCATAAGTCTCAATAACGCCAGAATGAAAAGGAAAACTAAAATCCTTGGGGGAATAAAACAGTTGAATAAAAAAATATTCATTATATTTATGACTTAGTAGTGATTGAATTTTTCAAACGGCTATTCCATTGACGTCAGCAGCTTGTTCATCTTCATAATGAACTACCTCATCAAGTAGATGAACATGCTATCCAAAAGGTTTTCTTCACCGACGTTGAACTTTCCAAATAAGATCTTTCAGTACCTAATAGTTCTGACGTATGCAATTTGATGAAGCAATAACTCTATTGCTGAACCTCATCGACGTGAAACTACGAACATATTATGTATTGGAGGAAAATACAGAGGTACATTAGAAAATGTTATTAAAAAATGTCGTTTTTCAGAATGAGAATCTGAAAAATTAACAAGTATTGGCAGTGAGGTTATAAAAGCTATTTACTTTTTCTTTTCTCTTGATCAAAACAAAACTGACAAAACAATCGGCGATGTGAAATGTTGTTTGTTTGTTTGATTTTGTTTCATAATATTGATTAGATTATTTGAAACTTTAAAATTTTTGTAATGATAGTAAAATTGTTGTATGCGTTTAACAGTGAGAAGACTTTTGAGGTCGAAGAAAACAAGAACATCTTAAGAATCCTCAACATTATCAGAACACAACGTAGATGTGCAACACCATGTAGATGTATGTGATGAATGACGTTCTATGTTTTGATAATTCCACGTTCCATAGGAAAAAAGAAAAGCTGAATTTTCATCGATGATGACGTCAAGTGAAGTCATTGGATGGTGAAAATTGAGGACAAAAAAAAACCGATGTGAACACATTAAAAGCTTCCAGAAAAAGTAATTATCGACAAAACGTAGATGAAATGTTTCGATAATGTCAGACAATGTAACAAATAAATTTTGTTAAGTAATTGATTTTTTCTCGAAGTGTTTTTAAGAAGACCGATAGAAATTGCCTGAGGGTGAAAGAGTTCACCAATGTTTCTCCTTATTGTTGCAAGCAATTTTATGAAAATACTGAAACATCAGAGCTATTAATTTATGAATAACAGTTTAAATCGAATGATGACAATGCTGTTTACAAAACATAACCGAACAAAAATGAAAAACAAAAAGCATTCTCGACTGTGCTTGACCGTTTTAAGCAAAGTGGCTAACAATCTAGCCAGTGGTTCAAATAGCCTCAATATAGGTTGAATAGAAAAAAGTGTAGAACACTTCTATGAACTCATCATATGAGTTTTAAATGAGTCTTGTTATATATTTTTATAACGAATGTCAAGATTTGTCTTACAATGATAGGACGGTACCTCAGTACTACAGGATCGGACAAGGTTTGCTGTCAGACAGAGCAAACCTATCCTACTGGAAGCGCTAGCGAACAGTAGATTGGTTCTAGTGTAATCTTAAAGTATGAGGAGCATTGAATTGAGGAGGTCTGGTCGGTCACCTCAAGTCATCGTACAGACGACATTCGCATTCGAACGCCTCCACAATGTGACGATGAACTCGAATTGCGTGCGGCGTTCGACGGCGATTGATCAATGCCTCAGCTTCATCCCTTATCCTCTGTTATTCTATCATCACCACCTCTACATTATACCGGTTCTATCATCGTAGCTAGTGAATTGACTACAAATAAAACTAAATTACTCGTAATAAATAATAAAGTAGAACTTTTGAGGTTAAATTTTTTTGTTAATGACGTTAAGCAGAGAACAGAGAAGCATTAGTAATTTTATAACAATTAGTTTATCTAATTTATTCAGTTCGAAAGTTGGAAAAAAAAAAACTGGCCTCAACAAAATACGTGAAAAGTGAATGCACCTCCATAAGAACTCAATGAATACATTTCAGTCATAGGAGAGGAGAACGTAAATGTAAACATTTGCATTTATTATTGATTGATGAGAAAAAAACAAAAACTTTATGTCTAAGGAATTAATTAAAAGACAATTCAGTCTTGTTTATATCAACATAAAAAAACAATCAATAAAGAAAAATTTATTTCTCTTCTCGTCGCGAAAATGTTTCCATTTTCATGCAGTACTAAAAAAAGTATAGAAAGTGATTTGTAGATCGTTTCAAATAAATTGAAAATTGAACAACATTAAGCTTTTAAATTAATTTAGAAACAGGAATGAACGAATTGAAAAGCTTATAGACGACAGAGTGAAAGAAATGAGGGACGTGAATTGAGAAGCTTTCAGACGACAGAGTGAAAGAAATGAGGGAGGAGAATTGAGAAGCTCTTAGACGACAGAGTGAAAGAAATGACGGAGTTCAATACCATAATCGAATAATACTTTTTCTAGAAGAAATCTAACGCTTTCAGTACATCCGACAAATTCCATTGACGATTCTTTCCTCTGAAAAACACTAAGAAGAAATATGAGTGACAACGGAAATGACTGAGGTGAGATCAATACTACAAGAATATTATTCGAATTTTAAGGGAATAAGAGGGAAGAAAATAAAAGGAGGAATCACTCATTCAAATGATTTGAGTAATCATTTGGCCAACAAAGTCAGCATAGTAGATATTGGAAATTCTTAATCTCATTCTGGAATCATCTATAAAATTTTTTATGAGTGAAAAATTACTCTCCACCTCATCAGATTGTCCATGAAAATGCGTAAAATGAATTTAATTAAATAATTTATGCATAATTTGAATAAACGAAAATCAATTACAAGCACATCTTGTACTTCTATGAATCCTATAGTGGACAATGTACTGAGAGCTTGTTAGATAATTCTAAAAAGAAATTATGGATTATTGGATTATTTTATGGATAAAAAAAGAAATTAATGCTGAAAAGGAACGTAGGAAGATTGAAAGGCCAAAAACCAGACGTCTCGCTGCTTCAAAACGATGAGGCTCAAATTGTTCGTCGACAGCTCTAGTCATTTCCGAAGCGGTTCCTTTTGGCGTTAAATGACGCTACAAATGACATCATTTTTATGGATCAGATATAGTTTTATCGATTTTCTGCAGCTGATAAAGAAGCCTTCTAGGGTGCAGACTGAAAAACTGCCGGAGCAGACGAATACGACGTGAAGTACTCGTGAAAATTTCAGAATATCATCATGTAGTGACATATTTGATAGAACTTTTCAATTTCATACAATCATTTCATGATCGTAAACTTATTTATGTTAGATTTTTCTTGAAGTAATTGTCAGAATCGGTTAACTAGTGACCTTAAACTCATAAGTTTTTAACGAATCTGGACTATTCCGCTCTTGACTCATTCTCATTGATTCACCTCAAAGCTATATCTGTTCCTTCGTCGTCACAAACATGTTATCATGATAGCTATCAAATTTCTAAACAACTGAAAATTTCGATGAAATTCTACGGCTTGCACATAGAAGCTAAACTATAAGGGCTGAATAAGGGGGCGTAAGGGCTAGCTACGTTCTACTACCTCATATTCACAAATGAACTCAAATGCAACACAAATAAATTGTTTTAATCTAACAAATTTTTGTATGGCAATATTTAACTCGTTTCTATTAGCCATTGATTTCTTACTGTCCTCAGTATACATCAACTTGATTTCTTCAAACTTGTTAAACTCACGGAATTTAAAAAATGAAAAGTAGATCAAAATTTTTGGTTTTTTCATTAGACTTCTCGATTTATTTCAAAACGTTCAAAAGATTTCGGAGATTTTACCTCAATTGCTAAAAAACTACTTTCCTTAATATACCATAAAAATAATTGTAGCATCTTTTTTGTTTCTTTAAAATCTACTACGTTACGTTATAAGGTCATTGTGATAACATATGATCAAGTAAATCACGTGGGATTATACCTCAGTAGTACAATCGGCAGTGTTCCAGAATGGACATCAGATGCAAGCTTGAGTTCTACAATGAGGTTGCAGCTATTGTCATTCAATCAGCATCAGTAGAGATAGAAGAAAAAGACCATTAATATCAACCATGTGGATAGAAAGTTAATAAAATAGCCATGAGAAAATTGAGTAGGCTTTTCTCTTTTGAATTTATAAGCAGCTTATAAAATTTGTGAATCCCTCAAATGATTATGGGAGTCAAATAAAAACTACACATGTAAAGTTATTAACCATTGTCTTAATGATCTCCAAATATGTCAGAATACAAAAATTCAATTTTACTTATGTTGAGATCGCGAAATTACATAACTCAACTTTTATAACTCAAATTTTATAACTCATGGATTAGTATAGGAATGAGCGTTGACGTTATGAAATCTATCCATCTACCTCTATCTCATTGTGGTGGTGAGCCATTTCCTCGTCATGATAGTAATGGAGGTGTTTAAATTGGAATGGTCTGTACAATGACTTAAGACGAATCCTCTACAGCCAAATCAGTACTGCTTACTCTTTCACATTGATTCCATGCTAATTTACCAAACCCTAGATGATGGAAGGTTTGATTGGTATGGGATTAGAGTCGAACGTAGGTATGCAGCTTCACGAACCAGTTACTTCAGTGAGACACCACCTTAATTTTGATAATTTTTAGATTGTTCATAACGATAAGGAATGCAACGAAAGTGAATAAGCGCCATTCGTCACTGATTAAATCAAACAAAAATTTCCGTTTTTCTATCAATAGTTAACAATGGTGTTTGTGAATTTCTTTTGATCTTTGGTCGCTTCGAATTTGCTTATTGAGTTGATTGCATACGTGAATGCAAAGTGATTGAGGACGATAAGTGACAACTTTTCAAGCATCTTGTTTGATCTTGATGATTTGTTTTTCATATCGATTGTTAACATCATTGTTTACACGTGTTTGGACTATTTTTTCTAACTCGATTAAAAAATTACAAAACACGACGTGGTGATATGCGTAGGTTTGAATATACCGTATACGTAGGTCAATGTTCACTTTCATGCCAATCAATTCCGACATCCCTCAGGTATCAGTGAAATGACGCTTGAATAATCTGAGTGAATAAGCAGCGCTAGCTTGGCAATAGATTGAGCTTCTTGAGGCAATACACAGATCGACCAGTCCTATTCAAACACCACAGCAACATCTAAACGATTTAATGGACGGCATGTCTCCTCAGAAAAAGATATCACGCTAATGTTTGTCGTCGTCTTATCCACTAATTATTCTGTTAAGCTATAATCCTAAATGTGCTTTTCAATTAACTTATCCTCATTCCTGTCAGCTATGTGTTGCACTTTCATAAAGTATTGTGGTATATTTGAATACGTTCCGATATGTAAATCGTTTACAGAGACTGGAAAATTCTAGAAGCACTCATGGTGATCCTGCTGATGGCAACGGTACTTAAAATGTATCGCGTTTTTTTGTACTTCCTTATTCGCTTTCACTTTCACATACTCAAGTAACGCACACAGTACCGCTCGCACTGGACTCGATGCATGTCTTCAAGAATTTTGTTGTTTTCTGAGTTATGTCATGT
>KN716312.1:250465-260544 GCA_000816705.1 Dictyocaulus viviparus | reverse complement strand
AAACGTTTCAGATGCCCCATTTAGGCTTGAGGAAATGAGATATCTTGAAACGTTTTAGCCATGTGCATCTTAGTAGTGAATTTAATATGATGGATACCATAGCACCAAAGCTTAGCGAAAAGGAAAGAGCGACTTGAAAACGATGTCACAGCATCGAAAAAGTGAGAAGTGGGCAAAGATTACAAAGTTCCCAGCCGACTTTAATATCAAAAATCTTCCTATCCTCATGAATGCCTCGAAAACTTCGTGCCATTGAAAAGGTAGTGCTAGACTCTATCCGTATCATGAATGTGAAGAAATCCGATGCTACAACCAACGTCAGTGATCAAGGATCAGAACGGAACAGTACACGCTAACCTACTGAAGTTTAGATGGCTTGACGCGCGATGTGTATTGTTGATGACCAGTGGACACGAGCTATAATCGATTGTATTGCACTGAACAGAGAACGCACTGCAAGAAAACCGCAAGTCCAATGGCCATTTTTACGAAAGTTCCAGAAAAGATTATGATGCTCAGCAAATTCCCAGAGCGGAGAATAATACACCGGACCACATCTGTGGGCGATAGAGGGGAATGGAAGTATTAGTCACGCCTCATTTACTATGTCAATCATATAAGGGAATCTAAGTAGTCAAGTTGACTCCTCAATGTATCTTCACTGAAAGCTTTTGTATAAAATGAATTGTTTGTTAACTAATAATTGCATCGATATATCTAGATATATTTTCAGCATTAGTAGAGAGGCTAACAGCATAAAACAATTTTGTTTTCAGAGAGCCGAAGCCGTCGTGCGACCTCAGGACGCTCTGAGAAGTTCTCTAGGAATGCTCAGAAGAGCAGCAGTAATAACTCAGAATCCCCCGACGATTGGCGAGTAGTCAACTATAACGTACGTTTGTCTAGAAATTCTCGAAGATGAAAATGACATATACTGCAAGTCAAAACTAACAACAATTTTTCCATTGTTAAAGAATATCCTCGCATTGATTTTGTAATGATTTCACCCACTGCAGCGAGGAAAAATTGCTGTGGGCAATGAAAATATCTTTGTCTGTCTGGTTAAGTAATCTTTATACTAAAGCGCATGGGTTTATACTAAAAGTCACGGCAATTTTAACTTCGTTAACCATTTATACTCCATGTCTGGAGCACGTGGTGCAGTGCTGAAAATGTAGCAATGAAACGCAGAAGGGAAATCTGGAAAAGATTAGCAACTTTGACTTTTAAGAAATGGTCAACTCGTTGAGACGAGATTTGCACTCAATCATTTCTACGACATCACGCTAAGCACGAATGCCTGAACTCACATCTAAATGGATTGATCAGCCTTCAAGTTCATATTGTTTTACCGTATTTACTCTTTTCATTAAGCTTTAAAAATTCAGCTTCTTCTTCACCTGACAATGCATATGAGTGCTATATGCTAAGCAGTAATTTCATATAGGGAATTGTTAGGATTGCTGCTCTCCTTACATCCAAGTAAATAAGATGAGCTAGATAAGCTTTAGCGTTGAGCAATCCTTTGTGGCGCGATGCGCCTATGCCTTCCTGTACAACGTGATATCGTGGAGATGGTTGGATGTGAGCTTGGTCTACACAGTGACTTCAGATGGCTACTCTTCACCAAGTCAGTACTAGTTACCTTATTCATATTTGTATGATACCATTTTACCGAGTTCGGAATAATGGCGTGCGGCCGCGAACTGATTCGTGATTCGAACTGCGTGTCACTATGGTACCTTCACCACTGTACCATTGCGCCAACATGTATGATGATTATCATTAATCATGGTGGAAAACCTTAGATCAAAGCATCGTAATTGAATAAACTTTAAGCCTTTGAACACCTTGAGCAAACCTCAAACCTCAACACCTCAAATGCGAACATCATTGCACCTGAATATCGATTTCATCTGTACTTTTGAAAAACACTTTTTACAGTTTCGAGAACTATATCCCGTTCTAATTCAATTCAGTCAACAACTACAAGTGTTAAGCCAACAACTGTACAATATCGAATCCATTAACGCTTTACAATTGAAAATTATTGCTCAATTACTAAATAAATTGATTAAGGTAACGATTATTTAACGTTATAACAATTTGAAAAGATAAATATAACTGGTGGTAGAATTACTTTTAAAAAAATCAGTTGTTTGGAAAAGGCAGTACAAAAAATTGAAATAAGTAGAATACGTCATGCATTGCTATCAATGCATGTTGTTTGGATTCTTTTGAGCCACGTGAACCAAGCTTCATGAAATGAACACCATTATCAGTCAGACGTTATAGTTTCCTGAAAGAATAAATAGAGCAGTGAATCTTGGCTTGAAAGTAAAATGATTTCTTCTACAGTCACGACAACGACCAGTTCATATCTTGAATCGTTTTTTCCGGCTAT
The DNA here is from genome assembly GCA_000816705.1 of Dictyocaulus viviparus. Lineage (NCBI taxonomy): Eukaryota > Metazoa > Nematoda > Chromadorea > Rhabditida > Metastrongylidae > Dictyocaulus > Dictyocaulus viviparus. The sequence goes on along the minus strand of KN716312.1, from coordinate 258,140 downwards.
TGAAAGTGATTGTAATCGCCTTCGCTTTTCCTGTCGTTGTCATAGCCTTCTGTAAGGTGTTTCGTTGGTGAGTTTTACAAAAAGCACTCAGTACTATCACTCATGATCTTTCTTTTTTTCAGGAAACAACATAGAATAGCTTCGAGCTTTTGGCGCTATTTGTGAGTTCATTGATAGGCTGAATAAATTTGTCAATTACTGTCAATGTTCTCGTTTCTGTAATATGTGAATTTTTTTTGAACACTCTATTCTATTTGCGTTAGGCAACAGACGCTGTGAAGAAAAAAGTCCGAACTAATCAAATAGAAAAATACTAAAGGTAGGGATGGAATACGTAGGAAATCCACTACGATTGAATACGTCGAGCAGCGTTGAACATCTACTTGACATTGAACATACGAATTTCACGTCAGACAGAGGAACGTAGTATACAACGCGTTTGCCCAACTTGTATACTTTCAGAATATTTCTATCATAACAGGCATCTGCAATCTCATCTGAGGAACTTCAGTTATGCTGGAAGTTTGTTAACTGAGTTTAGAATCGCACAAAGTGCATGCAACTACCAACCGATCAGGAATATTGTCGGCTAATCAGCTAGACCTCCTGACTGACAGCTCACTTTCACTCAATCAATCGCACTCGTTAAAACAAATCAGCATTAGTAATTACATTTTGCTTTGTCTAAAACAGTGCCACATTACATTTGCTTTGACATTATTCGATAAATCGAATACAAAAGTCGTGAAGTGCAAGTGAAAAGCTTCTCCAGCCGCTTGTATTCTCCTTTCATTTCTTGTTATGCACTTTTGAATTTCTTGTATATCTTTAGCTCACGTATAAATATCTAAACAACAAACACTTTTCGAATTTCAGTAACTGCTAACTCACACGTTGATAACAGTATTGAATATTTAAATATTCTCTGATATTTTAAATATTAAGAGATCTTGAGTCTAACTATAAACGGATAGTCAGATTCGCATTAGTAAATTGACGGTGTAAACAGTTCACCATCGAAAATCTATTTTTAAATACCTTTTTTTTGTATTTGACAATACATCCATGCGTAAATCATTGTTAAAAACGATACTATGACTAATAAATTTATCATACACATTTTCTTAAACTTTGAGACTAAAATATAGTCATCAGCACTATATTCTATCACACACGAACTACACGACATGAGAAAAAAAGTAAAAATATTGTTGAGCACGCAAGCACAAACATGCTATGGTGCGAGTTTCTCGCCCCAATGACAATAGAGGGAAAGAAAATTTTTGAATTTAATAGCGTGATAGTAATTGCGCTCCTTAGTATAAAAATTTTTGCATGAGGTATTGTATTTCTATTCGTAGATCTCAATGAGTGTATTTTATTTTTTGGTGTAATATTTTTAACAAAACTTACTTTACACGTGTATTAATTAGTAATTAAGACTTTTATATTGGTAAATTGGCCGTATTTATAAACTTTGCCCTACATTGGGTACGATTCAATGAAGTCATCATCAAGTCAAAAGAAAAGGAAATCCGATGTACACGTATGATTTACTTTAAAGTGCTGGCTCAACTTTCTGAGTATTTTACTATGCATTACTTGTTTTAGTTGGATTCTTCAACACCGCATCCTATGAAGAAGGAAAGACCGTGGTATGTGGAAGAGGTGATTTAGTAATTTTTAGTAGCTATTCAAAGTTATTTTGATGATCATAAAAATCAGTTCTTACTCTTAGGTCTCATTCGATAACAAGCTAGCATCGGAAAAAGATAGACGAAAATCAATTCTAGGGATAGGGAAGGGACTGCTTAAGAAAATGCGTAGCTCTTCAGCGCTCAAGGTATATTTTTGTTAAGTTAACCTTTGTTAATTTTGATGTTTTTCTAGCTACATGCTAATTGAAGAATATTTGGTGCTAGATTGTTTCGTTATCGAACATTTAGGATCGCGGTAATCGCGACAAATCTTTGAGTCTTATGTCAGCTAGCACCAGTGCGATGCCGATTCTTAAACAACTTCCTGCTAGTACTGTATTAGGCCCGATGCCAGAAGATCAGTCTTTTCAAAGCGAGTCATCGGTAGAGAATTTCATATTTTTTCTAGAGTATTCTTTTGATTAATGAGAGCCTTTCAATGTGTTAGAACTAGCTATATTAGTAGCTGATAGGTAAAGATTACAGAGTGTAATATCTACCGATAGCTCCATAGTTTCTGCTCCATTCCAACGCAATAAGGAGCTAATACGATTTGTGGCTAACGCTTCTATGGATAAGGAAAGTGATCAGAGCAGTGAACGAGGCACTTCGGTAATTGAATACATGAGTTGGTTTTGCCTGATTGCTAACTTGTAGTGATTTTCACTAACCGTAACACATGTAGAGGGAATCAAGTACGTGCTTTAATTACCAAGAAATGATCATTATAAACTATGTTTATAGACCACCACTGAGTTGAGTTCTTTTCGAGAAATGTCTTATTTGGGAAGTGCAGCTTCACTTTATACTCCGTCAAAAGATTTTGGTCGTTGTAAGCCACGTGGAAGTGTTAGAAGCATGCCAACTGAATCTGATCTCTTTCGTGGTCTTTGCAACAGGTTCTTTTTTCCTTCCTCGGAAGATTGATCTCTTCATCATTCATAAGTTGATTACTGAAGTATTTAATAGTTCATTTACCTAATTTTACAATAGCGCTATACGTCGAACGTTCTCTTCCGCTTCTGATAGTTTCGCTAGTCCTCAGCGATTTACTCGTGCTAGATCCATACGACTCCGAGAGAAATTAGCGTTAAGTGCTAGTATGGCTGAACTACCTGAAGAAGAGGTGAGCAAATCGAGATCACTCTCCTTTCTTAGTCTTAATGAGTTAATTCTTTCTGTTTAGGTCCCACCAACTACATCTTCCGTTGAAAACGGCGGTGAAATGAAAACACCTAATACCGGAGAAAGATCAAGTAGAAGAACAGTACGCATTATTGGCTGCGCAGTCTTACTACCATATGGTTTCGATTTCTGATGCACTTTTTTCAGAGTATTGTGTGGTCCGCTCTTCGTTCCAAGTCAAGGATATTCAGCTCAAAAAAGCCGACAGATGGGACCCCGCTTTGTAGTAGTTCGATAGGTGCTTATAAATATTCATATTTGAAACAAAATATTGAATATTACGTCGTGAATATTACGCAAGGTATATTTCACAATCCTAACGTCGTGTGCATTTTGCATGGTGTATAGTAGTCACGAACACGTCTGCTCTTTTTTGAATACTTGTAAAAAGGACATATGTATTCATTTGGACTTTATTACATTGCTTTCTGTCCACCTGCTCTCCAAATTTGATCGCCCATATGTGTTTCGTTGTCTTCTGAATCTTGAACACGCACTCTGGCAATACGTTATGAGTGCTGTTTAAATTTGGGAATAAATCGTCCAAGCACTCTGTGGAGACTGCTTAGAAAAGGAAACATTTTCGTTGTCTATTCTATATGGCGACATGTGGTGGCTTTCTGATTTTTCTATCAGGACAAGTCGCGAAATTTACGCTTTCATTTATATAGATTAAGTCGTTTTATGGCTCAAACGTTTTTACTTGAATCTGCTGTCATGGCACTATACAGCTTATAATTGTATTTATCTGTTGCAGTAAGATTGAGCTTCAATTTTATTAGATAAGAATTCCGTTTTTGGTCAGGTTTGTTTTTTCATCTGTCAGTCATATAAGAGAATTTTGCTGAAAACGTTTTTGTCTTACGTAAATTGTTTTTCATACAACGATAATTCTTATACAGCGTATAGCTGGATTGGATGTGTAATTAAAAACGACCAGCAGGCATAACGAAGAACAATCTCGATCGAGTGTAGTGTACGTATTCGTTTGGTCCTTTTTAATGGCATTCCTTTGAATCTTGAAGTTGATTGCCTCCCACCAGTGTCTTTGCTCCTTACGTCATGAATGACTGTGCCGAGCGTTTGCGATACCGAAGCAAATAATTACACTGTTGATATAACTGTTACGTTTTTCTTAGTCTTCAAGTTAGCCCAAATGAAGTATTTCATAGGTTTTTTATCATAGACAGCCGTTGATCCTCAAGTAGAGGTTGTTGTTCACCGTGCAATTATTTGATATTATTACGGTTCAAATTTCTGATTATGATACATTGCCGTTAATAAAATTAGTGATTTGAAAGTAGTATGGAATAATGATTTAACTAAAATAATTTAGAAATATACGAAAAGAAATCTTTTCCTCTATGAAAGCAGAAATCTGGATTTTAACGGATGCTTTGAGAAGAACTTAATGAGATTGAAATATCCCATAAAGATGTTTAGAAGATGATTTTAAATATGATTTCTTTGTGTGATATCCAAATTGCCAATCTAATGAAGTATATTTCTTGAAATTGGTCATTTAATGTGAACAATCAATATCATTCCTATAATCGGTTTTTTTAAATGTATATCACAATCTGGAGCATTACAGAAAATTCTGCAGTCCAAGAGAATGTGACGCCTTTAGGAAGAAATCTTCGTAGAACGTCGGCGAGTTCTGCAAGCATTCAGAAAAAAGTTTCATCGGCACTCAAGAAAGGATTTGGCTGTTAGTTTACCTATAATTGAACATAGTGCTTAACATGTATTGATTGAAACGTTTGGCATGCTCATACTGACAAGATTATTATTACATGCTTTTATAGTCAGATAAAAAGATTTGATCCAATTTTATAGCTTGCATTTTGAGATGAGTATTGTGTTTTCTCGATTGAAAGAAGTGGAGGTTATCTTTTCTTAGTTCGCGATTCAAGCACAAATCTAGCTGGTGACCAAGTGCAATGCACACCTGCTGGTATTCTCAAGCGTTCTTCTACAAATTCAAAAGACAGAAACCGCTTTTCAACTAACATTTCGAGACGTTGTAGTGATGGTTGGTTTTTGGAGTTTTTTGATAACGGAATTTATTAATCTTGCTGTCTTAAAGTAATAACAATTCAAAACATGCCTCACGCTTATCACTTTGCATATTCTGGGATATTTTAGTTTCTGGTATTGCGATTGAAGAGCTTGAACGTCAGGTACGCATAGAGCAAAAGAAAAAAGATGCAGGTAAGGTGTCTTACGTCACTAATTTGCGTAAATTAGCAAACCTTCTTTGCTCTAGAGGAGGCTAAGATGTACATGGAGAAGATCGTCATATCTAGAAAACCTGTAATAGAAATGCTGAGTAGAAATGCCTACGATGCTGTAGTCATCGACGTGTCAGCAACGGGACTTCCTGTATCTAGTATTGCAAAGGAGATTCTTGATGGTGATTCCGGTGTTGAGCTTCACAAGATTGGCATGTTTAATCCATACAAAAATGGAATTTTAAAGACGCCTCATGGAAAACCTGGCTAGTTATTTTTTTCTGCTGTGTTGATTTTCGATCTTTAGTTATGTCCTATTGTTTTTATAGATATTATTTATATTGTGAGCGAGAAAGATGAAGTAGCTGACAAACGTGTAAGAATAGGGGTAGCAAATGGTATGCGTGAAGCATTTACGGATAAAAAGTTGGAAAATTTAGTAAGTTCTTCGATAGTCTACTCTGCTATATTCTAAGTTCTTTTTTTATTTCGTATTTCAGATTGTATACCCATTTTGCATATCACATGAAGAAGAGTTCACGGACTATGTGATACAACAGTTTCTTTTGGCGTCATATAAGGCATTTATTTGGAATCAAAAAGCAAAAACAGTATGTTCATCGCGATTTCTCAAAAAATTATACTAGCTATGGTTTCTCAGCAATAAAATTCCAGTTTGCGGGCACGATAACATTGGCAGGTGTTTCTGAGTCGAACTGTTCGCAAATACGTCGACTCTACGAAGAACTTCTGCAGTCAGAGATAAGACCAAAAATCGCAGCAGCGGAGAATTTGGCTGTACCGCTTTCTGAAGAGAGACAAGGAGCATAATAAAATGAATTCGTTACTCTGTAAGATTATTTTCACACAAATGGAATACTTGGTTGTATGCTTATAGTTCACCTCAACTATTGTTAGATCTGCTATTCATTAGTATCAGCTTTAACATTATGACGAGGTCCTATACCTTATCTCATCGTGTTAGTCCTTGTAATACTCGTTGCGCCAATTTTCGTGAAAATATCTCACTTTAAACCTAAGATCTGAGTATTACTTTTATAAGTGTCATTTTAGTATATAATTTCTTCCTGTAATGAGTTGATAGTTGCATAAAAAGTTTGGGGTGTATTCTTCATTTTGATTGTAATTATCCAGTTGTATAGTGCAGTACTCCTTGAAGACTAAAGTTATTTGTTGAGCGGCATAGCCGTCATTATAGTTTTAGATATTCATTATTTGTTAATAATTCAGTCTTGTTGATTTCAGATCTACCATTAACCATTATCAGCTTTGAGATCATTACGAAATCTTATGCCTTGTTTCATCGCTAAAGTCGTTCTCGTGTTTATTGCACAGATTTCTGGAAAAATCTCTTATTTTAACCTGAGATTTTTCATTATTGCGTGTTGATGATTAATGACTTGGACAAATTTTTTACGTTATTAAATGAGTGATCGGAAGATCATGCTTGAAATATCATTAGTGTGTTGTGGACGATGTATTTGTATTATGGCCTCATTCCTTTCACCCTGAAAGAGCCCATTGGGCAGCATCACGGGTAGGACGAGTATGGAGCGGCTGTTAATATCTTAGGGCTAAACTGGGGCTCCTATGTCTGGGACGACAAAGGTAACGATCTGTTCGTACTATAATCTTTGACGTTGAACAATCTTTTGTGGCGGGATGCGCCGACGCATTTGTGTCCAATGTGATATCGCGGGGGTGGTAGAATGCGATCCTAATCTATACAGTGCCTTGAGTTGATCACTCTTCATTAAGTCAGTTATGTTACTTGGATTTCTCTGGTACCAATTTACCGACACCGGAGAGATGGCGGGCTTAGTAGTCCTGCGGGACGGCAACAAACTGATTAGGCCCCGCATGTCGATGTGAAACCTCCATGCGCCATATACGATGTGTGCATGGAGCGCACTAATGCCTGTGTCAGAATTTTTCACAATAAGCTCTTGACCTAATGCTTGCCTGTAAGACCAGGCGCGACGTCATCGTCTCTCTCTGAAACTAGGAGACACGGTCCACTAAATGTTACAACACTGCAGAAAAGCTGTATTGAATAACATGGACAGGGAAAGCGACTCGTAGGATTTTCCATAACAAAATCATTATTGCTGATACATAAACTCAAAAGCATCTCGATAATAGACGTGTGAGTCTCCCAATCAAAAGTACCATAACGAGTTGGACCATGCTATGGCAATTAGGAAGTAGATGAGGCGGTCGTGTAAGTTGTATACAAAATCATATCGTCGCTTTCGCTACAGATTTTTCTCATGCATTATTGAGAGAAATATGCAATTTTTAAATAATAAGATCCCAAAGCTAAGGTAAGTCGACGTCGAAGTCGAAGTCGAGAGAAGCGATAAGAAATTCAAAAGAGAGAAAAGCGAAAAATAAACAAGAGGGTCCGGAACTCTCACCAATGCTTCACAAATCATAAGGTCATAACCGAGTCATGTGTGCTTTCCGGCAGTAGAGTTGTTCATATCTCACCGTAAGCCTCTAAAGTTTGGTGTGTCCGTGTCAAACAAGTGGGAGAGA
>KN716312.1:202387-215571 GCA_000816705.1 Dictyocaulus viviparus | reverse complement strand
CCTCATTTAACTTATTTTGTTAATGGTTTTTCTGCACTCATCGATCGCCTCATTTCCAGTCAGCCAAGTGTTTTTTTTGTGTTCTACGTAAACGTCTGACATTATGAAAGTTTTTTTTTCCTCGTAGTTACCAACAAAGTGTAACCTCGTGTTTTTTTTCTGTCTCGTTTCGTCCTTGAAAGCCGTGGTTGAAATGTTTTCGCTTTATTAATTAAAAAAATATCCGAGATAATTAACTACAACTGAAATCTGAATAAGTAAATTTGTAATAGCAACTGTTTTACTCGCTCATTTTGATACTGAACGTTTCACTGAGTTATTTTCCTCATCTCTTTGAGGTCAATTTCTGTCGATTTGCTCTCTTCTGAAAACTCGCATCCGATTGAATGCGTCGTTCTTCTGTCATTTTTCACTTCGTTTTTCGTTCATCATTATATTGTTTCGATTATTTTGCAGATCATTTTGTAATGGACTACGTTAGTCGATCGATTTTTAGCTAGCTATGTTATTTGATATTTTACTGATATTATTATTTGTCAATTTGGTATACGGTATCAGCTTTTTGGTTCCTGAATCAGTACCAATCGGTCACGTTATTGGTTATGTAGAAGGTCGACCAACGTTAAGTACTCATAGCAAGTACTTTTATGTGTTTCCCGACACGATATCCGAGAAGGTTAGACATTTTAAAGCTGAACTAAACTTCTACTATCAGTCCCTCAGGGTCTACAGTAGACTTTTCAGTGTTTGTGTTTTTTATAAATCACTCAGGTGGTTCTATTCTGTTGAATAGGAAGCGTCATGAGCAAATCGTTTCATTTGAAATAGTTGAGGGAGTTTTTTACATATAAAAAAATAATAGAATTCATAAAGCAGTACGATATCTACCGTACTTTTTCGAATTAAAATAATCTACATTAATTGAATGCGCAGCTAAGAAATATGGAATAAAATGACTAAGAATCAATGTCGTGAGGGAAATTTCCTCAAAATAAAACGTAAGAGAAAACTTTTTCGTAGTTCCAATATTTTATAGAACAGTTATCAATGATGTACACGGTCGATTTTCCTAGTTACCAGCCGGATTCCGAAATGTCAGATTTTGTATAAATACAGTGGACCGCGATTTCCTTTACCTCCTAACTGCTCTATTCTTTATCGTTTTTCTATTCATTGGTTCAGTTCTGTTCGCGTACAAAAACGTCGAAATAAACCTCAGGGAGGTCCTCAGAAAAACGAGCGTTTCGTTTTTGTCTGTCAAATGGATATTTACGCCCGATTTGCCTCAATCGTCAAACGAATATTCCACTCTCTAACGGCCCTCAAGTAGAACTGTTGTCGACCTTGTACATCGGCTGTCTCGTAACATTTAACAATAATGACCACTCAAAGGACGCCAACTATGTCGTCTTTTCGTTTATGGATGGACAAACTAAAATTATATGGACCACGAACAAATTAACTTCGTCTAATATTTGAGTTACTTACCTCAATGTCATAATGTGTAATGTCGTTATCCTCAATTAATTCAAATTCACTTCATCTTCAACGAATGAATAATGTATGATAAGAATTTGGTATAAAGGTTTGCATGGTACTTGATATATTCTACCGTTAAGATAGCATAATAGCGTTCAGTATTGCTGACCAAAGATCATCCTTGATATTTCACTCCAGTAAGAATACCAAAACTTCAAATCCCTAATTTGAATCGAATCGAATTTTGTGGGCCATTTCCGATTTCAATGGGTTTGTCATCCAACCGCATAACGGTAAGTGTTTGCTTCGGAATCTTCATACCGGATGATCTCGTCCGGAATATGGACAAACACTCAAATTGAAGATACAACATGAAAATTGGTACGGCACTCACTATGAATCCTAACAGAATCGAGTCAATATGAGGTAGTTTTATTCTGATCTTGAACTTCGATAAATCCATTCGCTTCTCGGCTAAGTCAAATCCAATATCCACTACGAAACAAAAACATTCAATAAAATTGATATACAACATCATTAAAGTAAACGTTGTTTCTTTTTGGTGAGTGAAAAAGCTTTGAGTTCGAAGGAATCATACATTTTTGCTATTACCATTAGACAGTCTTAAGCTCAATTAGAACAAGAAGTTGAATCGATGACGTTTTTACTGATATTTGAGCAACTCTGCAGAGTACCATGAATTTTCACTCATTAATTTTGATCCTCAGATACTCGAATGTTTCTACGAAGCTTCCTCGATCAATATTTTGTCTGATTTACACTTTTAGACTGACCTTTTATATGTTCTAATTTTAAAGAAAGAAATTATAATCCATGAAACTGCAGCATAACAATTTTAGATTGTCGTGTTTTCCTGGCGCCTCAACAGAAATGAATTCCTCAACAAATGAGGAAAAAAATCTTTTCTATTTGACGAAATTTTGCTTAAGCGCTCAGAAATGTTGGTGCTCGTACACCTGTGAAATGTTATTTCGTTAGTCTTGAGAAGAATTTTTAATAAAACTCACAATTAAATGAAAACGGTCAATCAAATCTGAAGAGAAAATGTTCTTCTTCTATTTTTGTACTCATCGTTTGTCAATTACAAATGTCATTAGGTGAGGTAAATAATTAGGTAAATTAGTTGTCAAGTAAGTAGTATTGAGGAAGAGGGTTTTCTTTGAAGGTTAAACGATTGAGGGCGCAAATAACAGATGTCATCGTCGAATACATAAAAACGCAACGTTAGCCGTAGATTCACTAATTGACATCGATTAGGCTTAATTTCTTCTCGAACCTCACAACTGAGGTAATCATTCCTTACTGTACGATACGAAAAACGCTATTGATTTGTTTATTGATTAGAGTACTTAGAAACCGCAAGAAAAATCGGCAACCGTTATTATTGTTTACTTGATTAGGCTTTCCTCCGTAATCACCTCATTTCAGAAAGATGCTGCTTGTTTACTTAACATTTTTTCTTCGCCGAGTCATAAAAATGAGTATCAGTAATACAATCAAATTCTTAAACCGTATGAGAAGTACAGTAACATCGCTTCATGGAAATTTAGTAGTCAAACCTGACAAGCGGACCTCAACTTTTTTTATCAGCGAATTTCACATCTTATCAAATCGATTTCCTCAATGCATTTCACCTATGATCTATCACTCACTATGAATATGAGGTAATTAACATATTCAATAATACTAGTATACTTGGATACTTAGATGACCCGTCTTCACACTTAGTGCCAGTTCCCAGCAATCTTCCACTCGTTTTTGACTTGCGCGACTGTCGTCTATGATGATGGTCTTCTGCGTAAATGGTTAGACTGACGTGCCGACGTTTTTGATGGTGTAGTTATGAATCCTTGGATTTCTGAGGTAGCTCTGCTCAGGCGTTCTTATTGTCCTCATCACGTGGAGTCAACGTTTTTATGGATCAGAGTGATGTGCCTCCTTGTGACTTTATTTCATTAGAACGGTGGCGATTTTGGACAGGTTTACAGTTGGCTAGGTTTCTAGGTAGAGCTGGAAATCCTAGAAACACCTTTCAGACTCATCAATGAGGTTAACCATCCAGAATAATTCAGCAATACAATTGCAAAATAACTTTTGATAACTCTTCCTGACTATTTCGTACCACGAATCATCTTATCCTGTCAATATTAGGGAAAAGCTGACAATGAATCAGAATTCTTCTTCCTGTTTTCACCATAGAGCTTGAACTTTAGAGCAAAATAGAAGCAAAAGAGCAATGAGGTAACAAATTAAAGGATATTTTTTTACTTCTAATAAATGCATGTGTGTTGTTATTTTACCTCAGAAGATACGAACCCTATGAATTTATCCCTCAGCGATCTAATTATGCAAATTTTCCCTATTGTAAATATGACAATGCGTCATTTTACTACTTTGAAAAGTATGCGATTTATAACGAAAATTAACTAAGGTAATTAATTTCTATAAATTAAGGATGAAGATAAGGATAAAATACTGAGTAAATCTAGTAAATGATGCGACTAAATGACTACAAAATGGTGAACAAACTATAATTATTGATTTTTATCAATGCATATTTACCAATAAAAAGCCTTACGTATGATAAGCGAGACAAAATGTAAGAGCTCATTAGGATGTTCATTAGGATGAGTTAAAGGTGATAAGTTGATTACATTCAAGCTCTCGTATTGCGACACTTCCAAAAAAGGCTTTCAGCTTTCCATCAAAACAATTCGTCGTCCATTTTGTTGTCAATGTTTCAAAGTGCCTAGGGATTTTCAGACAGTCATTAAAAACTCTAATGTGAGTAAAGAGGGCGCGCTAAAAGTTATGACCTCATAGATAACCTTACCAATGTTTCATAACCAACAAGAATGATATCAGGGATGTATTTGACTCTCGAAGAATGTCGATCCAATTGAAGTTCATGACAATTTTCTAGCGATTCCTTTTTTTCATGGATAATTGGTATGATAACTTATTACCTCATTATCCTCATCAATTTGAAGTATCCATAAATTACTGAAAACCTTTCGAAAACGTATTGAGTTGGTGAAAAACTTAATTGGTAAGATGAAAGACAATCATAGTATCGTACGTCACGCTTTCATAATTTCCATATTCAATGCGTAGCTGAGAAGCTGAGTTAAAGATGAGTACTGCTGGAATAATCCTATTTGAGGCCCAACAATCAATAGTTATTAAGACAAAACTTGAAAATTTTACCACAATAAGATTCATATCATTACATGAGTTCCTTATTAATTGATATTTGTAAATTTTATGAGGTATTATGAGGTACATATCAGTTTATATGTAGACAATTGTTAGGCGCTTTCTAGCTTATACAAACGTCTTCAACTAGACGGCTATATGGATTAGCACTATACCAAATTGGAAGCACTGATTGGATTTGCGGGAATTGTGACCAAGTTGAACATAATGACAACGTCTCTGTGGACCAGCTTAAAGATTATTTTTGCCTAAGCCTGCAAAACTAATTATAAAATGAGGCTTTCTCGAAGTACTGCTGATGTACTGAATATCATATGAAAGATTATAATACGAAACTCCCTAGTAGTACTGTAGTTTACTGAGTGCCCTACGAGATGTGGCATTATGTAATGTAAGAACTCTAGTCATCCTAAAATTGGCTTGTAACTTACAAATTTTCAATCAGGGAGGTATGTTAGTTTGTAATAAATGAGTGAAATGTTTCAATGAGATTTTTGAACTCGAAATAGTGAAGGGCTAAGCAAATATGTATTTTCCTCATCTGTTATTTCATAGGAAGATCAAAAATTTCATCATGCCAATCAATAAAGCTGGAAGCTGCAGATCGTTGTTGTTTGTTTATTGACAAACCAGTTCATTATTTTGGTTCCTTTGGAAAATTCGTAGCATTTACCTCATAATGAAATGAATAATCTGTAAATCTTTTCAGTAGAAGGAAGAAAGGAATATTCTGAACGAGCTTACAAAATTGATTATTTATGCAAATTTTTTTGTGATTATGAGCTTTTTGAAAAAAACGAAAAAAGTCTTTCGAATCGTTCAGCTCATCAGTATCGACGACAAATCTGGTGAAATCACTCTTATTTCACGACTGAATTATGAAATACATAAAAAATTCGAGATTCTAGCCGTTCCATTAGACGTTGGAGAGGGAATTCAAGTGAGTTCAAATCGATTTCATTACCTCACAAGTTGAATTTGTTAGTTATTATAAGATTTTTTATTAAATTTGATAAAACTTTACATAGAAAGGAAGTTTAACAATGAAAAGCGTCAAAGACTTAGAGTTACATCACCTGAGGAAAAGTCCAAAGAGTTTGAGGTTAAATTTTAGGGGATAATTTGAATATTACTTCTACATGATAGCTTTCGTTTTGGCAGAACTTGCTAATGAATTCCATCAAGTGGTAAATTGAATTGAATAAAAGTGAAATGTGTTAATTTGAACATTTCTTATGAAACTGAGTCGCAAAACTTCGAGCCTCGGGAGGGACTCGAACTCGTACACACAGATATGCGTTCTGTGTTAGGAAATAAAATTGCTATGAAGATTATATCTTTGTATCGGACTATTCCGTAATTATTAGCGTAGGTGGATTTAATGACCTTATCGTCTTATCAAATCGAGCCCGTAGGCGGGCGAGTGTTGATAAGAAGTCAATGAAACACCCACTTAGAAGTTGATGAAACAATGAGTGATCGCATATGTTCTCAGTAATGTAATGGATAAGCAAAACATAACGGATATCTGTGACTGAGGGTTCGAGCCCAGCCTGAGGTTCCAAGTTTTGCGACTAGCTTAGCAACATTACGGATATTAGAACACCATTATAACTATAATTGTAATAGTCGACATGAGTGCTTCAAAACAGAAACACTTTAGTGTTTCAGCTTAATCGTTTTTATAAGTGTAATTCAAATCGATTTTTGTGAAAACGATGTATTCAATCAAATGTTATTTTTGCGTTCATATGATTATAGTTATTCCAGGTGACGATAGAAGTTGAAGACGTCAATGATCACGCACCAACGTTTCCGAAGGACAGCTTCAAGGTCTTATTTTGAAATTCCAGCAAGCTGAAAGCGAAAACAAAACGTGAAAATTGTAGCTTGAAATTTCTGAATTTGCCCGGATCGGTGCCGCCTATCCACTACCTCGAGCTGAGGATCCTGATGGATTGAATTTCACCGTGAAACGATATCGTATCGTACAAGGCAACGTCAACAATGTGTTCAAGGTTTGTTGAAAATCTATTGAAAAATTTCTCTCAGCATTCCTTAACATCTAGTAAAAAATTTTTGTGGAAATGATGTCTATTCATTAATGATATCAGTGATTTGAGGTATTCTGAGATTATTCTATTAGGAGGTAGTCAGATCATTTAAAATCATTGAAATCTGTTTTCAAAGGTTTGCTGAAATGAGGCGGCATATCAAATACCTCTCCTATTGTTTTTCGACATAGGAAAAGTTCGTTTATGCTAATTAGATTCAATCAATAATGACATTCATAAGAGTTTCGCTAAATAATTGCCATTCTTCATTGTACCTCAATCATTAGCTGTATTTTTTCAAAACGAGAAATGATTGTACTACTGGCCATTGCCTTCCTTAGCGTTTAATAGCACTCAAGGCAGCATGATGCCAACTCGATCAGACAGCAATCAATTCTGTTCAGTGGAGGAATCTCCTCGTGAGCACGACGAGTTCTCAAGCCCCTCCATTTATTGCCATTGTCCTCCATCTGATGAAATGCCGCCACCATCTCTCACATAAATTCACATTTTCAGATGAATAATGTGATATTTTTTCTTTGAAGATTTCTACGCGTTCAATACATGATGAGTTATATGCCGAACTGGTGGTGAACGGGCAGTTGGATCGCGAATATCGTGACAAATACGACCTGGTCGTTGAGGCAAGTGATGGAGGAAAACCGACTAAGTATGTTGTAGTGAATTCAGCATATCATTAAATATATCTTCTTTCATTAAAAGATAAGAGAAAAGCCAGTATAGGTTTGAAAATTTCTAAGACAACAGCTGTATGATTGTGAAATCATAAATCATTCCTGAACTTTGAACTCTTTGAGGTCTCTGATGTCTCACTCTTGAGGATTTATGTCATACTATCCAATTCTAAGTGAACTTCTTTATCATTTTGTCTACAAAAATATTGATCGAATCATATGCTTTGTAATGAAAAAATAAAGCTGATCTCAGCTGACTAGCGTGAAAACTAACCGTTAAGTGAAACTCGTTCCAGGAAATTGATAATATTGTCAAGAAAAGGATAATCCGATTGAAATATAGAACAGAATGACTAATGAAGAAGCTTAAAAACTATCAAAAAGATGAGAACTGTTGTAAAATCTTGACATGAAGCACTCTCCAGCCTTTTTCTCCAATAAGAAAACTGTTTTTCACCAAACTCGTTTCCGAAGCGTTTGACATCTACGCGTCGGATTCCTCATAGTGGAGGGTGATACAAAATCTTCAAGATGATGCAAACATCAAAAATAGATCACGTTACAATCGATAACAACAAATCTGATTCCATTCAGACGCTCTAAAATTCTGAGGCTCTATCTGCTCACCAAAACAAGTTAAAATGAGTAAGAAAACTGTTCAATTGAGGTTTGAGAAAAATGACTCAATTTCACAGTACCTAGTCGTTAGCGTGGCCGTAAAAATCTTTACAGAATTTGTTGTGATGAAAAATTGACGGTAATATTAAGCAGATGTTTTTACCTATTGCTCTTTGATGAACTAAATGAGCACACGATTTATTGAATGACCTAAAATGTCCTCTAAGAGTTCCTCAAATTTTTTTTTTCGTGATTGCAACAACATAAGCATTCATATAGAAAACGCCATGGGCAGCTTCTTTTGTGCTTTGTTTGAAACTTCTTTTAGAATATGCGGCTTAGAATGTTGATGAGGACTTTTGTTCCTCAAAACGAATATGAGTACTTTCTTTCGTTTTAATTGCAAAGCGATCAAATGGCTTAGGAGGTTTTAGGTTTAGATATTTATTTGTGAGTGAATAAAGACAGGAGATCTTCTACGTCTTCTGGCTGACTTGGTTTTCCTCTTGGAATTCGTCCAACTATGGAATATTTTTGAATGGTATCCAAATATTTTTTTTCAAATGAAAGCAATGTATCAGCGTGCGGCATGTGGAAGTTCTTCAGTGACCTCAGCTGCTATTTTCCACTCAAAATTTTGCTGTAAGGAAATTTTTATGCTCAGGCACTCTTTATCCTCTCTAATTAGTGTTGAACCTTATTTTTCTTACATTAGATAAGTTATTCGTCAATGTTGCTTTTGAATGCATAGCATACATTTGAGGTATTTATTTTTATATTTCTTTTCTATTCCAAATAAATTTATTGAATATGATCGAACGTCTTCACTTTTCGAATAAAACTCTTGCGATTTTTTCCTTACAGAATCGGACGTCTTCTCGTGTACGTCGTCATTCTTGACGCAAACGATAATGCGCCAATATTCGCACAACCTCGATACAGTATCTCTGTACCTGCAAATCTAACTATTGGCTCACAAATTCTGCTCTTAAAAGCAACAGATGGAGATGCTGGTGATAATGGAAAGGTCAGATTTCGCTTACAGAAGGTACGTCACCTAACAGCAATGAAACATTTTGAATTTTCAACTAATTACAAATACTAAAATAATAAATTTTACGAACTTTCTGGTTTTCATCTTAACTGAATGCGTGTCATATTGAAAAAAAGAACTGTGGTAGAACAGACTATAGTGTCATGCATACTTGAGCACGTCGTTTCTGGGTTCAAGCTCCTACTGAGGCAAACAAGGCCTTCCATACACTAGGGGTTGGTGAATTGCTATAACAAATAAATTGGAAAGGTAGGTAACACTGGCTTGGAAGCAGTCTGGTCTTCTCAAGTCATTATGTGAACCATTACTGTTTCAACACCTCCACTACGGCATCAAGGCAACGATCGGATCCCTGCTTATCCCCTCACTTTGTCTTTTTTTTGTTATAGAAAAACTTCTATGTAAAATTTCCTATCGTCGCATAAAATTTCACACCATTGTTTTTCATAGAAATTTTCTTTCATCTCTTCGTTGATTTCTTGATTGAATAATGCATTGGTATGAATGCACTATGTTTTTTAAGAACTCAACATATTTTTTCTGTAGTTTTTTATTTATCAATACTTTTTTGCTCAATCAATAAATTACTTCTCTGATAACACACTGCTGTGAATCCTCATGAAAAGAATGTGGTGTGTCATTTTCAAGATGAGGAAGAATAAATCTTATTTGGACGAGTTTTCTTCGGTCGATAAGAAACAGAGATGCGGAGAAAGCTGAAGACCAGAGAAGTGTTTGTACATCCGTTGATTTTTTCTTTATGAAGAGTGAGTGATATGATGAGGTAGAAGAAAGAATTTCACCAGTGGTTAATTATGTGCTTGAATTATAATTTGAACTATTTGAAATGGTTCATTGATGAGTACTGTGCGCTTTACTACCTCATTCCTTGTCGTTCAGAAAACCTTAAAGAGCACTTATGCCGATTGTTATGATGAAATTCAACGGGAAGTTCCTTAATATTGTGTAGATCATACTTGTTAGACGAAAGAGTCATCAAATGAGGCATGAAAACTCGTACTGAAAACTAGTGGATGTTTGGTACTTTATCATGGCTTGTGGTCAAGTTATCTTCAGCGACATTCGACATAATGACGTATAATTTATCAAAGTTCACTACAGCATTCTTTACTAAGATCGCAATCCTTAGGGAGGCAAGAAACGAGGGAGAGCAAATGAAGTGCAGTCGGAAAAAAAAAATTGAAGTGAAATCAGAGAAATTATATAATGTTGGTTTGTTGGCAGGTGATGTCATTGGCTAACTTGTTTAGGCGATTTTCTTGTACTCACTATTACCTCATTTTTTATGTCTATTTATGTTCATGAATTTCTAACTCAACTTAGTTGTTTTGAAGTTGGTCTAACTTGAATTTACTCGAAAACTTGTTGTCCTAGAATAATTTAATTAATCGTTTCGATGAACTCTTGAAATAGCTTTTTTTTTGACTTTTCGAATGAATGACTCAAAAGTTTCAGATTAAAATTCCAGACAATTTGCCCTCTCAAAACCTCAATGAGGCATTTTTGCGATCCTCTCTGAATTTCTATCATAATTGCGACTTTATGCAAATTCAATAAATGCTTCTTTTAATCATTTGTGATATTGTGAGGTAAAACACTAAAAATTCTCAAAAGATTGCTCATAGCAATGTATTGATTACTTTATAAACGATAATAATTGCAATTATTTATATTTTAAAAATTTATTCCTCTGGTAATAAAACTGAACAAAACGATATCCCTTCCAGAAAATAAATGCTTCAGATTCAAAACAATAAAAAAACAAATAAAAACTTTGATTTGTTCAGTTGTTGAAATGTGTTGATGTACAAAAACATTTTAGACGACGTCTGAACGGAAGTCCTTTTTCTCGCTATCACAGAATGGACTACTCTCGTCAGCAGTACGTCTGCTTCCTGGCACCGTCCACGACTTGGTTGTCGTCGCGTACGATGGCGGTGTTCCGTCATTAGAGACGACCGCAATTGTTACCGTCACCGTATTAGGTAAGTATACAAAGCTATGATCTATTACAAATATCTTAGAGTTCTCATTTTAATAGTTGATCAGCAAAGAAAAATGTCAGTACGAAAATGCGAAACTTCTTAAAGGTCACTCACTCACTCCTCCTCCTATCGACATCATCTGGTTGACTGATACTGGTACTGCATATTTCCTTGAGAATATTACTCTAGGAACTATCGTGGCACGATTAAGCTTAAGTGATGAACAGAAGAACAGGTGAGATCCGTTTACATTGATAATCGAAATTTTTTACACTCAGTTTTCAAATGTACTAAAATTTCATGCACATTCTTTAATCATTTGATTTTGATTATTCCAATTCGTTTCCTCCTTTAAATGCATCAGCTTTTTAGAGTGAAGAAGACTCAAAAAGTCTCAATGATATAAGTTTTCCTCATGTTGATAGGAAATTATATGAAAGCTTTCGAATGAGTCAAATTTATTCTCACACAGAAATCTATGCTAAAATTAGCGCTCATCGCTCATGTCGATTTATTGTACACGTTGAGCTCATCTTCTCTTTCTATATTTGATTGCTTCTGTTTAGTTCATCTACCTCATCACTTATCCAATCAGTAGATATTATTGATTGGTAGATACCAAAATAAACTATCGATAATATTATCAGTAGATTTCAGTAGTAGTGCCGGTCAATCTGTTGTGAACAAAGTTTTCGCATAATTTTTTCAACGTTTTGGTAATATTTTCAAGCTAATTAAACCTAGTGAACTCGCACTTTCAGTGTTATCACTTTGACTGGTTGTCCATCGTTATGCCTACGTGAAACTCAAACCTCATCTACTTATCTTCTTTTGGTTTGCGGTATTTTTGATCGTGAGATCTCGTCAGAATATCATCTTAAATTTAGCCTCAGAAAAGGTACTGAATTGGTGTTGGAGCATCCAGTAGTACTCAGCGTCGGTTAGTTTTCCTCATCGCTTATTAAACACTTTTTTGTCGTTGTATAACCAGAAACTCCTCTGCATTTTATCTCATTTTAATGGCTGACTATCAATACATCGTTTCCCTCAAAATTGAAAAAAAAATGACCAGTAGTTTTTCGTACATTCGCTTTCAAGCACCTTATAACTAGACATGGAGGGAATGATTAAAAACTTATTTAAATCCCTTCCATTACCATTTCCCTCGACTTGATAATGATTAACAAAGCCTCAGGCGTCAGTTTTGAGGAAATCTTATCTATTTATCTAGTAGGAACTTTTGGTACAGCCCCAATGTAGTCGTAGTGCAAAAGTTCTTATTAAAAATTTCGCTCAATGAGTTAATATATAGGTTTCTTTTTTAGTTCAATAGGCTTTACCTTATCCTAATTGAGTTATAACAATCGTTTTTTTTCTTACTCAGGTGATATTAATGATAATGCTCCTGTTTGGCCTCAAATCTACGCTCACATCACTATAAATCGTTCAACATCGGTAGATGATCAAACTGCTGTATTAGTTGCCAATGATGCTGATCAAGGATTGAATGGTCGTGTACGTTATGCTGTACTCGATTCAGACGTCGTCACTATCGATCCAGACACAGGGCGACTCACTGTACTAAAAGAAGTAGGTCGTTTATCTATTATTTGAGTAGACTTAATGAAGTTTTGATGAGTTTCAGCTCGACTGTTCCTTAGGATCAGAAATTCGTTTTCGCGTCCGAGCTACCGATAACGGAGTGCCGAGTTTATTCTCAGGTTGGTATTCCTCCATATCTTATCAATACTACGTCCGATTGTACTCTACTCTTAAAATATGCTGTATCCATAACATTATTTTTATTTATCATATTATTATTGATCTACATAGATCAATACGTCATCATTCAATGTTAGTAGCATACGTATAGAACCACACCTAGAATGAAATCCAATGACGTCCAAATGTTAATAATAGAGCTTGTATGACAGTAACTCATATCAAACGACAGTACTTTTTATTTCCACCTCACGTACTGTAGTGACATAGCGGTTTTTCTATTTAAACTAGGCAAAATACATACAAGTGCCTTGAGTGA
>KN716312.1:141859-153641 GCA_000816705.1 Dictyocaulus viviparus | reverse complement strand
GTTGTTGTTGTTGTTGTTGTTGTCAATATTGTTTAGTACAATCATTTCACTATTACCATTATTAGCACTTATGAGTTATAATTTCCTCTGATCCAACGAAATAAATTTATCCACCTCACGATACTTTTTCTTGCTGATTCTATCGAAAACTTTTAAGCTGCTTAATATATGTAATATGGTAATCAGTCTTAACACTACCATCAATCGTTTTTAATCACAACCTCAATTCCTCAAATTCGCTTATATATTTCAATGCTCAATGCGTTATGCTTAGTACGGGTAACTCAATGCATATTTTTTTCTAGAAACAATCCTTTATGACAACTTGATATTGATTGTTTCATACAATTTTTTCATTGGATAATAACTTATGAACGAGGAAGAAAGTAATTGAACTAATTGAATGAGAGTTTTATGAAATGAATCGATAATTTGAACAACTTAAACTTCAGTAGCACTTCTGTCATTGTGTTGTGCAAGTCCTCCAACAATTAGAAAATGTTCAGCAACATTTCGAAAAGAAAACTGAACCTAAGATTTTTGATGATCGTACTGCATTATAGGTACGCTGACTATGACTTCCTCAGTGTTAAGCGATTCTGAGTTTTTGCTTACTGTGACGGCAAGCGATCACGGCTTTCCAATGATGTCTTCTGTGATTCCCGTTCATATTAAAATCACTCAGAATGAGTTGCAGCAACGTCCTGAATTTGCGCATTCATCCTATGAGTAGGTTGATTTCTCATGTGTATGAATAAAGGTAATATATAATATTTATGGTCCTACTACCGTTAAGTACTGCATCAACCACTTCGTTGCTTTTTGTTGTTGACAAACATTCGTAGATGTGATACATCAATGTCCTATCATTGACACATTATTGTCTTTTACAAATTATTTATCAATAGTATTAGCCAACCCTTGGGGCGCAATGGCTCGGTTGTGGAGGTGTCGCAGTAACACACCGGCCCGAATCAATTCGCAGCACAAGCCTACCAAGTTAGCCATCCCTCCGGAGTCGGTAGATTAGTACCAGAGAAATCTGGTTAAGATAAGTAGCGTTGCCTACGTAAAGAGTATTGAACTCAAGTTATTGTATAGACGAGGCTCGAATTCAAACACCTCCACGATATCACATTGAGCACGAATGAGTAGGCGCGCTCCGCCACAAGGGATTAATTGATGCCGAAGCTTATCGTATCTTATTCGTAGATTTTTAAATGATTCATTAGCAGAATTCTAATATTGAAACACAATCAATTTTTCTTTTACAGAAATTATGAAACAGTTTATTAGATTTTGATTTAGGTTCTCTGTAACGGAATCCATGGTTCGACACGTTGTATTTGGTAACGTCTCTGTCGATGATATTAATCCGTATTTCTATCGTATTATGGATCCGATTATGTCTGAAATCTTTGATATTGATCGATTAGGACGTTTCACGTTAAAAAAAACTCTTGACAAGGAAACGCAGGAACTCTATAGCTTTACTGTGAGTCACTCTTTATTATCATCTTTTAGAACTAGCTTGAAGCTTTACTGCTTTGTCGTTTACATTTCATCTATATCAGTTCTTCTATTAATTTCATCGAGACTCTTGATAACTTAATTCAATGAATTTCTAATCATATATGTATATCGCTCTTGTAATTTGTAATCTGTAGCGAACCTGTTGTATTTTGAGTTGTCTACTTCATCCTTTCTTTTTAGAAAGCCTTTCTCATTATTGCTTGTAAAGGTTTATTGATCTAAAGGTATGATCTATTTAATGTAGTAGACTCAAATTCTATGCTTAGATTGATGTTGGATCTCAACCTTTGATCTATAACGAGAACTCTACTGCTTCTGTAACCATTCGTGTATTGGACGTCAATGACAACGCTCCTTTGTTTCACGACGATGGAAATCCGGTGATAATCAGTGATGCGTTACGAAATGGTGATGTGTTGCGGATGTAAGGAACTCGTTAGATTATAACTACTTTACTATGGGGATTAGTTTTATTTTCCATTGATTATGATAGATCATCACGGTAGAACAATGGTATTCAAAGTTTTTGAGTTAGTCACAAAACGTAGAACCTCGAGGCAGGTTTTGAAGTATAAGAGTTTGCACACCAAATCGCAAATCCGTGATATGTGGATATGAATTCCGCGTAGGGCCCAATGTTTTGCGGCTAAGATAGAAGCGTGGGATATCAGTATATCTCAACAGTCCTCAAATCTATCATTATACCAACCGTCGTTGAGTAGCCTACGTTGTTAAGTCTATCAGGAAACGTAGAAACCATTTTTCTGAATGGCCGCATTACTACTTTTATTAGTAAAAATCAAATCCTCATTGGCACCTATATTCTTTGTTATTACATAGCACCAATTTATGGAACAATAATTTAGACTCAAAGCAACGGATGCTGATGCAGGAGAGAATGGACGTGTAAGCTATCGTATAGTATCGGGTGACGACTACAATATCTTCACCATAGATTCCGACAATGGTGTATTGATGTTCAATCAATGGAATGACGAACAACTTATCAGACATATTGATGGAAAATGGACTGTCTACGTAGAAGCACGAGATCACGGAACAAATCAAAAGTGACTTTCAGTTCATCTTACATTACCAATTTGATGCTGAATAATTCTAGTATTAGTCATTAATACTGACGCTGATCGTAGAAAGACAGCTTACGACATTATAAGCTTGAGCTTGAGTGCATGTAGTTTTTAATGTAATCAGATGAGATAAGATAAGCTTTTACGTTGATGAATACCTGTGACAGTATGCACCTACGCATTCGTGTGTAACGTGACACCGTAGAGTTGAACATGATGGTTGAATGCAAGCCTGGTCTATACAGTAACATGAGTTGACCACTCTTCCTCATGTCAGTGCTGGTTATTTTACATAAGTTTCTCTAGTATCAATTCATCGACCTGGGAGGGATGGCGGGTTTGATGGGTCTGAGAGGCAGCCACGAACTTATTCAGACCTGCGTGTCACTGTGGCACCTCCACCACTCTGCCAATGCGTCCCCCAGTATAACAAGAGTATAATTTAATTCAATACAATGATTTTGTGATTCAAGAGGACTCGTCTATCACATTTTTTGAATGTGATGTGATTTGATTCAAATCCCTCTGAGGAAATTGCAAAGAAGCTGCAAAAAATTATTTTGCTAATCTTCTTAGACATGAAAGAAATGGGATTTTTATAAAGAAACTCTTTTCAGAACCTTTTGTTAAGGCCTTAATTATACACAGTATTTATTTTATTTTTATAAAATGTGTTTGTTTTTATATAGTGAAAGCTTTAATCCATATTCTTTAAGGAAGTTTATCGTCATCATCCTTGAAACATAAACTTATTCCTTTATTTCATGAAACATTCTCATTGATAAAGCTTAGAATTATAATGTTGTCCTCTTTAGGGCTTCCATCTTGGCACTGAATATCGTTATCGAATTGAAAAGTTGGTCCGGTACAGCACCATTTTTCGTTGTTCCCTCCTACAAAGTGGTGGTGCCGGAAAATTCATCACCTGATGAGTCGACGATATTCACCGCTAAAGCTACCAATCGTATTGGTCTACCATTGAATACTGTGCGCTATCAGCTTAAAGACAACGATAAGGTACTTCAGCATAAACAGTTATGAATTGAAAAGTATTCTTCTAGCTTTTCACCTAACAATGGAATAATCGAAAGTCAAATAGTTTTTAAACCTAAGTTAAATAATCAATAAAGAAATTGAGGTAAACAAATTGAAAATCGAGGCAAGAAAAAATTTCTTAGATTTCAGTCCTATTTTCAGATATTTGCTATTCACTCCACTAATGGCTCAATTAGATTAAGACATAAGTTGGACTACGAAACAAAAGCGTCATATAAAATGCTTCTCATCGCTTCCGATGGAAATGTTAGTCAACGGATAAGGCTTATTGAGGCTTAAAACCTGAAGATTATCTTAAGTTTTTGAAAAAGTCTCAATTTCAGCTAAGATCTTCAATTGTTTCGCTCGAAATAATCGTTTTACCAGTTGATGAGTTCCCACCGGTGTTCACTCAATCCAGATACACCTTTCAGGTAGCACATGTTTTGTAAGACTCTTTGATGATAATCTGTGATACTCGAAAAATTCAAGTGAGGATCATAGGGAACTATTTACTCCTCCTCTGTAGAGGGAGATATTCGCCTAACTTTAGTGTAGTGCATAGTTTTAGGATATCTGTTCATGAACTCCCTATTGAGTTAGATTCCCTTGAATAATCTTAGATGTAATGAAAAAAGAATACTTGTATATATAATTTTTTAAAAGTGTGTTTGGTTCAGTGGAAATGTTATTCAACATCTGACTTATCATAAACAGTGACCGTCCATTGTCATCATCAGAAAGAAATTATCAGAAGAAGATCCACATGTATCTGATCACATTTATCTGAGTACTTTCAAATTGATCTTTGAGTGGAGTTTGAATGAACTCATGATATTCTCTAATGTATCCAACATGTCGTCATCAATCTCGTGAGGGCTGATTTTATTCTATTCTTACTGCTCAAGATTTCAGGCTAATGGTTTAGATTTAGCTTCGTATAATTCTAGTCAAAGGAATACTTAGTTCATTATGGTTGAATTAGATATAGTGAGAACCTTTTGTTTATTCTTTCATATCAATCAACCATTACGGATCTTAGAACATCATTATAACCTTCCGTACTCATCGACAATGAAAGTATGTTGTCCTCAAGACAAATTCTGATAAGGATTCTTCATTAAACAATTATAAAGAAAATGATGTTCGTAAAAAACAGATATGTTTTCGATGCTCCATCTACTTTCAAGAGCTTACACCTATGCTTTTCGTAAGACTCAAACTAAGTGTATCCTCCTCATGAAGTCAACGACAAACGACACAGCATTACACCTTGACAGAGTGCAACGAACGATTTGGGAAACATACAGAAGCATTGAAGAGATGACTGAGATGACAAATACTATTAATCTTAAAACCAACTTCCTCAACACCATGGCTCTTTTTGCCTTAACGTTTGCCTCAGAAGTGTGGATGTTATGGCAACGATCCTTGTGCGTGATTCTACCTATCATCAAAAGCGTGATGCTATGTATTTCATTCTATATGATCCTGATGAGTTTGTTCTTCTATGATGTTGGGGTGCTGTGA
Organism: Dictyocaulus viviparus; assembly: GCA_000816705.1. Taxonomy (NCBI): domain Eukaryota; kingdom Metazoa; phylum Nematoda; class Chromadorea; order Rhabditida; family Metastrongylidae; genus Dictyocaulus; species Dictyocaulus viviparus. The sequence continues at coordinate 148,455 of KN716312.1, read as the reverse complement.
TTCTGGTGATAAGGGTATAACGAAATTCAGATAGGAAATCCAACAGCTCGCTTCACACTAGCTGTCAAGAATTAGAGACCCAGCCATGCACGCGATGCTATCGATGATCACATTGATTGGACACGTGACGAGTATAAATAAGCACCGGTGGGCATTAGCCATCAGTAAATGGATTTACTGAATATCGAGCTCAATGCAGGAAGGCAGCCAGCCCTCTGCTGAAAAGCTCTTCACAGAGTTAATGGAATACGATTATGATATTCAGCAATTTCGTACACCGAAAAGGAAATCCATGCAAGCGAAAAGAATGCATAGAAATTTTCCAAGCCACCCGTGAGACCCTTTCGATGATCATCGAGAATTCAGGCAATTCAGGTAGAAAATATAGGTCATTCTAACTTCGTTGATCAAACATGTCAAAGGAATATGGTAGTCGCGAAGAGCTTGAATGCGTTTCTCAGAAGTAGATCGTTTTCAAGCAGCAGCTCATTTCCATAGTCTTCCATGTACCTGTGAAAATCTTCACCCAACAGCTTTCTGCATCTTTAATTCATAGCTGAATTGACTTGATATTGGTAGCCGTATGGTTTATCTAAAACTTGGGTGATTGTACCTTAAACATATTCAAATGTCATAGACCTCAAACATAAACAATGAACACAAAATATTAAAAAGATGAATAGTTGTGTATACGTAAAGGTATTCACAGCCATTCTTGAGAGAATCATGTGAAAATAAGAATAGGATGATTCTCGCATAATTATCCACTGTTGTTGTTGTTTACCGATGAATCTATCACGTATCGATTTATTTAAATTGACTTTTGAAACGTTCCGAATTTCATAAATCACGCATATGAGTTAACAATAGGTATAAAAGCTTTCTGAAATGGAAAATACATTTTTGTATTAGATCACTTCAAAAACTGCTCCTGGTACGATAATTGGTGAAGTACATGCTATAGACGCCGACGGAGGTATACACGGTATTCCCACATATCGTATCGAACCACCAAATCATTTGGTTACGGTGGGTAGGAATACCGGATTGGTAAGTCATCTCTTCAAGCTACAGTAAAATCTTTTACGTTTCAAAAACACTTCAGATATCACTTACGTCCAGACCAGAAACGCAACGAAATCGTACAATTGAGCGAATTATGGTGATTGCCTCAAGTAGTTATACTCAACAGTCTAGCGCTACTGTTTACATTGAGGTAAAAAGAATATGTAGAACTTTAGTTTAATGAATTTTGAAGTATGATCCTCAAAGTATTTTTATTTTATATAAGCTACAATAAGTTATAGTGGTGGCCTCATAACCGGTATCGTATTATGAGGAATGTATTACACATTGGTATATCCCGTAATTATCAGCTTAACTCAATGTAATGCCGATATCAGTCATCCAAATTAAGCTCATTAACGGCTGAGTGTTGATAAGATACCCACTCAGAAATACGTCAGACATTGGTTGCTCATAGAACCAAGACCGTATTCAGTAGTGGAATCGTTAGAAGTCTGAACATATGTACATGCGGGTTCTATTCCCGCCTCAGGCTCCAGGCTGTGCGACTAACTCAATATCAATACAGATTTTAAAGTGTTAGAAAGAAACAAATTGTCATTTCATATCTTAACGTATTTTTGTTACTATTTCCAGTTTCAACTTTTTGAGGTTCTACTTTGTAAAGTGTTATTTTGTTTATGATATCACATCATTCTATTAGGGGATATGTTTTGAAAAATCGAAAGCATAGGAATTTCAGAAGATTTCTTCATGAAGATTGAAAATTGTAAAGAATATACATTGTTTCAGATATCAGATTTTTGGTTACGGGAGGAATATATGTCGTTTTCCTCGAATATATTCACTATTGGCGTTGTAGTAATGGTCGTACTGACGATGTTGTTGGTGTGTTTGTTAGGTTGTTGTTTGATCAACTATCGATTATCAAAACCGAAAGAAGTCGATAGCCCTAATAAACAGGTAGTTCATGTTTAACGTTGTTCTTGTCTGTCCTTTGTTGTTTTATTCAAATCTCGATAAACAGAGTGTGTACCTATGCTTTCATTCAGATCTACACAGTTAGTCGATATCGAACATCAACGTTTGCAAACAACAACGTACAACATCTTGCTTGTTCGACAGTACAGGACTTACCGAGTAATATTCTTGAAAAGGTTAGATACTTTCATAAAATTTCGAATGTTGAAAGTATGCAGCGATTGAAATCGAAAGAATGAAATTTCAAAAACATGAAGCCACCAAGTTATTTCACAGCAATGTGCAACGATGTGATATTCCATTATATTGTAAAGAGGTTACATATCCCCTTGTGAGGATTTAGTCATATGTGAACTCAATCCTACGTATTACACAAACGTTCAGCTTCTAGTTGACATTGTACGTTTTTCAATTGCAGTCCTCTTCCACAACATCGTCAGCGTTGTCGAATTCTGTTCAACGTAATTCTTTAACGTATCATCGTGATGTCACATCCACACGCTCTCAACCCGACTCCGGAATCGATCAAGATGCTGTATCCGTCAATAGCTCAATCACTGAGTATTTGGTATCAATAGGTCTCAATCCGAATCCTAAATTCTCTAAACAACGGTAGGTTTTATGCCTCATGGCATGTTTTGTTGTTTGCTCTGATTACGTTCCTTTTTGAATTCGATATCACTCACCATTGACTATTTTTTTGAATCTAATTTATTTTGTTTTGAAGCAGTATGAAATTTTTCGTTCGGTAATTTGTTAATTCCACATCTCTTGTGAACGACTTGAACTTGAAGGATTCAATTCGTAATTATTCATACTTCTATTAGTACTTTACCACGCACGACACGTAATAGTTTGTTGTCATTATTCAAGAGTTGTTAAACGAGTATAGTAGTTCGTTCTCAGTACAGCAGTTACCATAGTAATCAGCAGTACAATTTCCTCAAGCGAATACAGACCTGAAGTACTTCCAGCCGTCCTTACATTGTTAAAAGAGCAAATTGTCAATGGTACCTTCAGGATATAATTCATTGTTTTTACCGTTGAAAATTCTCAAGTTATTGCCAAAGGATGATATTTATCTACTGAATATAGATGGCGGTACACCACTTTTCAAACTTGATCTGAGTTTCCGTTGTACAATATTCCTTTATGCCGACATACTATTAATATAACTCAAAAATTTCCTCCTTTCTGTAGCCTTGTAGGGGGACCTCGAACTAACATCGTCTTGCACCTAACAGTATCAGGTATCGTGAATGAATGCAGTAACTGATGTTGTAAGAATCATATTGTTGTACTTTGAGATCTTGAATCATACAATCAAAGGTTTTAGTCTTATTTCTCATTCTCCCTTAAGGGTTATTCATCATATCTTTAATGTATTAGAACCTAATCTGCACGTAGTCTTCCCATATACGAAAGATTTCATAGGAAAAGAATAGCACTGGTTAGTTAATGGCTTATGTTTTGATTTGCAGACTTCAAAAGCCTGATACCATCGATTCTGCTCTTAGTGAATACATCTACGCACAACTTGACGAGATTCCGCCTTCAGAACCACATAAAGTGTCGGAGAATGTTCATAGACCCGAAGAACTCTATCCAGTATGGGAGCTTCGTTTCTTTCAATTTTAAACTTTTCTCAATGTTATTTTAGAGATTACTCTCAGTACAATTTAACAAATAAACAAAATTAGTATGTTATCTTAGAATGTCAAATATAAAAAATACTATGTTATCAGCCTCCTTTGACGGCGCCGACGTTCCGCCCTCTGTCGGAGATCTTTGATGAACTTGAAGAGATGCAACGAGAACGTCCTATGGAACGGGAATACGTTCAAGTAGAAATCTAGTCATTCATTTTAATAGTCATTTTACAAAGAAACGTTGCTGATATGATGTGTACTTTAGGACATGAGTTTTCCAAATGATTTTCTATTGGTTTTAATGTAAGAAGGCCGTATCTTCTAGATGTTCTTCTGAATTTTTATGCTGTTACAACATTCCAATTATTTGCAAACGCTTTCAGTTCTTACGTGTGTACATATAATTGATGATGATTTGCCCCTCTGCTACAAACTGGTTCTCAGTCAAATTTCTTGCAGTCTAGTATTAATAATTGATAATGAAAATGAACCAAAACGGTGTAAAGTGTGTGTATAAGACTTTTCACTCATCAAGAGATACACAATGAGATGTGTGTATTGATCGATTTTCAACTATACCTCCTATTAAACGAGGAAAATAAACATTTATCCATATTTGTCTTGTATAAATACTAAATAACTCAAAAGCTCTAAAGAAATATGTCAAGTAGCTTTCTATCTCCCAAGGAGGTACAAAGAAACACACAATTCAGTTGCGAAAGTGAAAACATACACATTAATGACTGGTGATTGTAGTTTTTTACACGACTGACTTGTAACGGCTGCTTGTCCAGTATAACAGTTCAAAAATTTCTTATAAGAAATATATATATTAAGAATATTATATTAAAAGCAACAATTAGTATAAGATTCAAGAACATACCAAAAGGAATTGAATGTATTTTTTGAAATCATTTTCATTTTCTTGGAGTGAAACCCAAATGCAGGATTTTCCGTATGGTTGCCGGACCATTCCAATGCCCTTTCACGAGAAATCGCCAATATAGAAATGGCATCAGATAGAGTTTCATCCAGAATTGATGACGTCTTCATAATACAAATTAGAAAAACGACAAAAAGACACAATGTTTTCTCTGAACTCTTACTCACCGTGGAATACTCTGTTCTAGAGGTGTGGTTTCCATGCGACCTTTCGAGTTGAATTCAGCAAGAATCGCTCGTTTTCTACTGATTACTATAGGGCAAGAAGCATAGCCGTCATACTGGAAGTAGTCTTACTATGAGTAACAAATCTAAAATTTCTAAGTGAACCGAAAATAAATACAAACAATGTAAAAACAATTGAGGATGCGTCACCATATGAAGATTAGAACAAAGTTCACCACACTTGTTAACGAGACAAATTCATAATTTCATATACCTTCTAGAATCTTAGCATTCTAATCTTAACAATTTCAAATTAAAAGGTTGCATAACACGTACAAACTTATTGATTTTGTGTAATAAACTGAAAGGCGAAAATTTCAATACAATAGTATACTTAAAAAATAACGTACACATGCTGGCGGTTCTCGCCCCTCCATAACAGCTGCTAAATTTTTCTCGATCGTCTTCAAATGACTTGACACTGCAGCTGCAGTTTTTGCGTTCGGTGTGTTCATACAGTCACCTGCTCCGAAAACGTTGGCAAAGTGTTTGGACTGAAAATATGGTCTATTCTTAGAAATAATTTCAAAAAATAGTTTTTCGATAAAACAGTCGTCTGGACAATTCACCATTTCGGGCAATGAAAAAACTGAAGAAATCTCTAAACATAATGAGAGGAGCACTGATTTTTTTTTTACCTGGGCGATTGTTTGTAAGCACTTTGATTTATTTACAAAAAGAAATGTTAAGCTTACATCACTAAGGATAACTTACTAATTGGTGTTTATCTTACTCCTCTCTTATAAGATCTCGTTTTTATTTATAACGAAAATTTTTGAAAAAAATATGAGTCGTTTTCAATCACCAAATTCTTGGTGAGATTCTCGGCTTGGAGTTTACGTTCTTAAGCTTTCTGATGAATATTACCCTTAATGTTTCGTGGTCAACATCAACCCATCCATTTTCATCGGTTAATTCACTACATGCACGAACAGCTGGAGGAGTTGAACATGGTGGACCAATATGAAGCAATGAATACTGAACATCTACATTTGGATATGATGAAATTTTCCATTTTGAATGTGTATATAGAAATCTAAGACGCTATGGAGTCTTACCGGTATCTCGTCAAATTTACCATTCGGCTTGCTATTATCATCAAGAAGTTCGAACTTGGCAATTTTGCTATTCACGTCTACCTCCACTAAACTATGATGAGTCCGTACGTCGATATTTTTCTCTGCAGCGACTTTGTTCAAAGCTTTCAAGTACGCCTCCACTCCGAAAAGCTGAATAGATACAATAACAAATGACATATAAGTTGGAACGCTCCATTAATTTTGATACAATTGAATTTTCAACATATTTTGCAAGATAGTATGGTAAATAATATCCATATGACTGGAAAAATATGGCGCTTTTCTATGATTGGTCTAAATGAAAAACAATATATACAACATTGCGAAATTTGATCTCGTAGCGAAGTGGTTAGATATGCTCCGACCATTGTACGAGTCCATATTTCAGTTTCTCAAACAACCATTCTATATTTCTAGACTCGTTTGACTCGTCTAGACATAAAACTTGATTCTAATCGTTTTGTGTAATATTCGATAGTATTGACAAAAGTTCACTTACTCGTGGTAATGCTGTTGCATAAATAAAATTTGTACTATTTCGATATCCTCGATCGCGAACAATATCTTCACCATAGTAGCAGACCTTTTGTGGAGCACCAGCACATTTGATTGGAGTGTTTGGAAAAGTGAACACACAATTTCCAGACTATAATAGTTTTTATTCTTCGCTTGCGAATAGAGTTTTATAAAACTC
>KN716312.1:104570-115017 GCA_000816705.1 Dictyocaulus viviparus | reverse complement strand
AAACAGATCAAATTTATTCCATACAGAATCTCGTGATACTCAAATGGCTCAGACTCGAACCAGCTTAGCTTGTAATTAGCATAGCTGTCCTCTCATGTATTCACACGTTGATATTTGTAATGCAGTCCTTTTTTTTCTTCCGGAATGATAATTCCGTATGACATCACACCAGCCTTGAAAATAATCTCAATAGATTTTCCTAGTGACGGACGATTCAAAAATCAAAAACCGAAAACCGTATAAATTTTCTAGTTAAGTAAACAAAACTCAATAGGAGACAACAAAACTATAATCCGATAAACAAAACTTTCGCAATTTGTCCATAAGTAGATCAAGATCAACAAATATCGCTTCTAGGATTTTGAAACATATCTAGAACAGCAAACATAATAAAGATCATAGACGATCAATAGTACCTATAGAATAATTGGGAAAATCAATATGGTTAACCTACGTGTTCTTATTTTAACTCTATTGAAGACTTACTTATCAGAGTGAAATCTTCTCAAAAAGTCGATAGACAGTTTTTCATATTTCAGTACTGCATGGAGTGGCGTCGTGTAGCGCAGTTGTGGAAGTGCTACAGTGGTGCGTAAAACCAGATATGGTTTTTTAATCGATGAATGATTTTTGAAGCAGGACTTCTATCGTTTGGCTTGAAGAATTCCTACAGAATCACATAACTTGCCGTTGTAAATTGATGAAACGCCAGCTAGGTCTGTGACATAGAAGCCAATTGACAACCACACTCGTTGTTCTTCTTCGTACAACATGTAAATTGTTTCAAAGTTATCACTGATGTTTGATCAGTTTGAATCATTCATTTGAACAAGTCACTACTTCATCTCCTGAGAGAATAATCGTCATTTTGAGCTTTTCGTTTAGATACGCTCTTCTGATCACGGCCGTCTGTCCTCTTACATCCAATAGTGCTGCATCTACTTCCTTCTTCGATTCTTCTATTTCTCGCACTGAATGCTCTTTATGTTTTCTTTTTGTAATCATCTAATCGATATCATTTCAAAAGTGTCTACATTCAAATGAATCAGCTGATTTTTACCATTTCGATGCTGCTTCTTTAGCAAATCATGTTCTTTCCCACTGTGTGTTATCGCATGTCCCTACCATTGATTGATACCATCTGAATCACTTTTTTTTCTCACGACATCAACAGTATAGATATTTTTGTATCATTTAGAGTAACTCATCGATTTGTTATCTTCAATGATCTGCTCCATGTTGCAGATGATCTACGGATGACTTCATAAGACTTCTTCGATTGTAGAATTCGTTGCCTCGTTACGCGAGTTTAAAGCTGAATGAAATAACGAAAGTAGTAACCTTGTAAAGCAGAAATATTTCTATTACTTTTGTCCGATCTACCAGAAAGGTTCCGTCTGTTTCCATAACAAAAATTATCGACATTTAGACACATATCTACTTTGCTCTAAAGTTCACCGTTATCATTTCCACGACTTTCTAGTATCGTTAGTAGTTTGATAATTTGAAGAGAGCAGTCAAAAAAAGGAGGCAATTGCATTCGCCTCTTATTGACTGAGTGCTTGTTTTTTTTTTCATTAGGAGTCAAATGATTTTTACAGAGTAAATCCTACTTTATGAAGAATTTCACTAACACTCCGTCTATTTGTTAAAAAGCTATTTCTATAATTGTTCATATATATGTATCACATGTATTTCATAACCTCAGAGTTTCTGAGTGATAAATTTCATGCAACAGAAAAAGTAGAGAAGAGGGAATGTAAAGAAAAAACCAGTGTAATCACTACTTTTAAATTACATTGACAAATGAAAAGCTTAGCAATTAGCAAGATTTCTTCCATATTTGCCTTTTGATGAATTCTGGAGATTCACAACGTTCCTACGAGGTATAGCAGGAAATTGTCATCAAGTTCTGATTTACTGAGCTTTTCCTTTATGAAGTCGTCAGAGTTCAATTGATGCTTGTTCATTTGTTTTGGTATCTAAAACAAATACAGTGAAAGGTGAGTTGATTGATGAGTTCATTTTGTGACCTCGATTACGGTCACGTGTGATTATTACATACGAAACATCGCTTAGTTTGATGAGTGCGTTATCAGCTGATAGCAGCGACATTATCAGTGGATAGTTGATTGTTAATCGGACACAAATACAGAACAGAAACTCCAAACTACTAACTGGTTACAGTAGTGACAGTAAGAATGAGGTCTGCGTTCTCTTCCAGTCATACACTCTGGTCGACATAAGCGGCCGACGAACGCCAAAGAACTCGCCCAGTCGCATATAAATATTGTTGCCTGTTCAGTGTTGGTTGTTAGTTCTGTTCTGTGCGCCGATATATTTGATACCAATATCATCCAATCATGTCTGACAAATGTGGTACGTTTAACTGATTTCCTTTCGTTAATCTTGAAGAGCTAATACAGATATGACCTCACTGATGAAGCTACTTAGACTTTGAATTTTGAGTTTACTCATTCTGAACGAGTTATCACTTGGATATCATTCACTCTTAAATAAGACTTGTTCTTGTTTTTGGCTTTTAATAGTATGAAAGAAACCCGTATCAATCCGGCTAAATACGTCTATTCTATAGCTATTTTAATTTCTTTATTGTTTCGAATCCTCGTACTTACCTTACCTTAACACTTAGTGACTCACATTCTTACACTATATAACCCACCTCTATGAAGATTCACGAGAAATTTGAGATTTTTCCTCGTGTCTTTTTGAGATGAGGTTCAGAGGTAGAGTGTCGCCAAATTCGATTCCATTGATGTCCATATCTTAACTGTATTATCTACTGGCTTGGATCTATATGTAGAATCCGTTTTTCACTCATATAAACTTCATATGTCTTCATGTTGTTGTGTTCTTGATAACGCATGAGTTATTAATTACGGCCGGTTTTACTTTACATACAGAGGGCACATTTCATCCATACCTAAATAGGTGAGTTGAGTTCTGTTAAGGTCAACTTGTACCAATAGGAAAATGTATGCATAAGCACATAAACGTAGATGCAAACGTGGAAAAATGGTTGACCGATGACAAGAAGAACTTCTCCATCCTGTTGTCCTACCCAGCAATTGTTTTGGCTTTCTTCAAACCTTCTGCTTCATGATTGGCCATTCAACAGAAAAGTTGAGACAATCAGAAAACTACGGCAACATGTACCACATATGCACACCCTTCCGATGAGTCGTCCATTTTCATAACACGATTTTTTCTACATTGCAAGACCAAGCTAAGTTTTTGATGTAACGCCGTTTAATAGTTGATGAGAACAACAGTTGTGTAAAAACAAGAAAATGTATGCATGAGCGATCTGTTAGTGTCGTGCCTTCGGGCAAAATATAAAAAGGCACTAGTCGACATGATAATCCAGCAGAGATTTCATAATCATGTATTCAACTTCCTGAAATTATCCTTGCATGTCATTTTTTACTACAGCGATTTCCAGAGTTATGGATTACTTGTCCTTTTCTACTCAGCTCTATGAGTTCTTATCAACATTTGAGGTTCTTTTCCTCGTTAAATACTGTTTTGAGTGATAACATTACTCTCCTGTATTGTTATCAAGAGGTAGATCAAAAGGCAAACCACATAAATTAGGGCTACAACTAAACTGATATTGGCTACTTCATCGTTGTTGCTTTATTTGATTGTTGCTGACATTTGTTAGAACATAACTACTAGACAATGTCATTGCAGCATTAATGAAAGAAAGAAAATAAAGCACTCCCTAATTGAAATCCTAGAATGTTTCCTTTACGAGATTTCTCTATGTTGAGTTATGTCGAGGCAAAAAATGTTCCAATTCCTCAGTTAGATACATTTACGTTGTTACCAAACTATTAGAAGTCAATAAACACAACATTATTTCTTATGTAACAATCCTAGAACGTATCCATAAGCTTATATGTTAGACAACTAAATCAAATTTTGTAATTCAGCTAACACAACTGAGGATAATTTACTCCAAGTAGAGTTCGTTATATGCCTCAACATTTTGTGATATGCTTCAAAATTAGAGAAAACCCTATCAATAAACAGTTAGTGATGGATGCTTGAATAACAGATTCCAGAAGCTTATTTGTATTCAGAGAATTGTGGCTGTGTAAACGGTTGCAAGTGCTGCCAAGGTGGCGAATGTGAGAAGTCCTGCCAATGTTGTGCAAAAGGTTGTAAATGCGGTGCAGCATGTAAATGTACGGCAAAGTGTTGTGGTGGTGAAAGTGGACAAAAATGCTGTGATGACAACAAGAAATGCAGCGATGAGGGCAAGAAGTGCTGCGAAGGCAAGCCGTGCTGCAAGTGAGCAGTACTCGTCCTCGCTGGCATACATACCTACCCAGGTTCGTTCATTGCAAATCGACTTTATTGTGACTCAGGAAAATGAGTGTCTTAAGGAAAAAAATAATTAAATCAAGAAAGTGCAATGTCTTTACAAAGACTTGTTGGTTGAAAATGAAATAGTCACTGAATTAGTGAACAGGTGAGTGAGTGAGTGATTTTATTTTGGAATTGATTTCGATTGAATTCCATGTCCAGTGGAAAAAAAATGAAATAAAATTGCGAAGAGAACCATTCTGCCAACCTCTTTGTTGCATTCTATTACTGCTTTTTTTCTCAAAGTTCGTTGTAGATGAGGTCGTTATTCATTGAGTGACAGTGAATCCGAGGAACATTAATGCAATCGAAGTGTTTTCGAAATGAAAAGCTAACGTTTTCAGGATATGGACCGCGTTCGATTGATCTACTGAATTGCTAAATCTACTGATGTTCAATTTTGATTTCTTTTTGCTAATGTTTATTGCATAAATATTTCTTAATAATGCTTTTCTGCCTCCAAAATCAATACTACAAAGAACGATCTCGACGAGACTCACCTAGTGTTGGTAATATTTGCTTAGGAAAATTGTTAATATTGCTTAGAATATTGTTCAAATAATAGGTATCGATCGCAATGAAACAAACGCTATTCTTCTGATGATCTGAAACGTGTTCAACAAACTATTTAGACGTCTATTCTGAATAGTAAAACACTCATCGTCAACTATAATGTTATTCACGGTGATATTGATCACTGAAAGACCAATCAGAATAAATTCATAAAACATCTGAACGTTTTGAATATTAATGAATTGAATCGAAAAATGTAAAAGAGTTCTGATGAATCATATCAAAATAGATAACGAACGTTAGGACCAATGAGAATGTACAAGTGTCCTTACCGTATCCTGCTTCGAAAACGTTTTGCAAAAAGACCATGAATGAAATCATTTAGATATTTCATGCTGAGGTGGTGACGTCATTTTCTTATTAGCAAATTGTGCTCGAATAGAGATTTTCTCTTCATGTTCACACGAGGCTGTTCAGTGCTCATGCAATGGACAATAGAGTATCACTTATACGTTTGTAACGGTGAGAAACACAAAGCAGTTGAATTTCCCTCATGTTGTGGTCGATGAGGACTGCAGCCATTCGTTTTGATTCTTAACAGCTCTGCATATCACCAGTTATTCTGAATTTTATAATATTTTTCAATTTTAAATAGCATATTCTATATGCCATGCATAATGCATCGCTTCTTCTTCTAGGAAAACGTTTCTTGCAAAGTTTCCAGATCCTAGTACTTCCACATTCCAGTCCTATTTAAAATCGATTTGATTCTAGCCCCACTTCCTCCATCATCCCTCCAAGATCAGTGCTTTAGAAATCATCTATTTCTAGTGTTACTTTATAGCACTAAGTTAAGTATAAGCATTGGCCTCATCTATTCCTCCGCTTGATGCGCCAAGTGAGATCCGTACCGCCTACTACTGCGCTACTCACACTCTTTGTAATGACAATACAATAATTAATATAACTTTTTTGTTACACTGTTACAATGCTATAGGTAGAATCCTTCATGCAAAGTTGTTATATCGTCGGTCATCAATTATGCGCAACTTCTGAAACGAAGCAGAACAGAATTACCGACATTTTCAGTGACAAATCATTGAGCAGTTTGATGACTAAATGAAGTAGTAGTAAATAGAGTAAGCGATGAGGACTATTCTCATAAATGAGTGAAAGAGTTTCATATGGATATCATTTTTGGAGAACTGAAATTTAAAATGTCGGCGTGTGCTTTGTATTGCATACATATTATTGTTCACATGAAAATCACATGATATGTTTGACTCACAGTTAATGATAGCTGCTACTTCCTTCGATTGTTATATTTCGAAAAATACGCGATGGAAACAAAAATCAACAGCGTGATAATATAAACAAGATGATGTCACGTCGATGAGAATTCCTAAGGACAAAATATTGAAGAAGTGAAACACCCCGCATATTGATCTCATTTTGTTGCTAGAGAGGAAAAAAATACACTCCTGAACTACGGTTCTGTTCGGAGGTTAAGTCATAATGACGGACATTGTCATCGTCGTTTGACGGTGATTTTTTTTTCTGCAAAAAAACGTTAAGCGAACTGTTTCTATTAGATGAGGTATTCAACAATACCAGTGGATGAGGATTATGAATCTGGAGAAACTCTCCGAAACTTTTAAGTTGATCTTTAGAATGTTCCTCAAAACGTATCACAAGAAAAATTTGATAAAACTAACAAATTTCTCTTTGAACATAGCCGGCTGACACTTAGGAAAATCGATCGCTTCACAATTATTTCCGAATGAACCGCGACAAATGTGGCTATTTACATCAAAGAAAAAAGTCCTCACTCAGCAGACCTCAACGGCATAGAAATTGAGGGTTTTCCAAGATTATTCCTGAAACGATTTCGTTTCGAAATATATTGATTGGCATTGAAAAGAAATAATGTTGTAAGAATATAATATAATAAGGTCTTACTTTTTCAAAGGATCTTTTAGATCTTTTTTGAGCAGACATTTTTGATGACAATACCTCCTCACTCCGTACCTAACTCATATCCACTTATAGAAATCGTTTCAGTTTCATTTTCATTGTTTATTATTCTAGTGAAGTTAACGATTCTAATCCAAAAACTTGTCAATTACAACGATATTAATCATTATTGGAAGACGTCTTTCATTCCTCATTATCACTCAGCTTGCACTCTGTGCGATAACAGTAGTGATATATTATAAACACATATTTTATCAGTATTGATAAGAAGATTGAATAGCATCTATTAAATAATATTTACTCTGTTTGTTTACTTGAAACATTTTGTTGAGTCATGGCGATTTGTATCAGCTGTTAGGAAATACTAGCTTAAGACTACTGATAAGAAGTAGATCATCAGATTTAATGATATTCCATTACCTCAATGTCATGTAATCTGGAGCTCTATAGAAACGTATGAACAATTAAATACATTGATATCAACGCATAGTTCCTGCTTTCTGTACCAGTTCTTTAACGATATCCTGCACTTAATCACCAAAAATCCTGAATGCCGTAGCCGTCAGATGATAGATGGATTCTTTTATGGACTTTCTTTTATGCTCCATAAGAAATCATATCTCTGAAAAATTGTAATACCACTATATTTATTTCTCTAGTATTCAACTCATGTCTTCTATTCTAAGCATAACATTCCACCACAACAAAAGCTTAAGCTTTAAACATATTCAAACAGAGTAGAGCACGCATCAATAAAACTTTCACTTCTCCCTATTACCTGAAGAATAGTCAAATGCATTATTCTTTTTATAGGAGTTCGTTGAGTATCACTTATCTTACCCTTACTTACCTTATCCAAGGCCATCGTGTGAAGGTCTGACCACCGAATCGGTGCAATGAATTTGATGTCTAGATGAATCCAATCATTTACAGCTTGTGTGCACCGATCATAATTCATATGCATCACGTATCCAGCTCACTTTTTCGATTCAACTATCAGGTCTACCAAAAAGTTCCGTCCTTTTCTATGATAGCAATTTTCGAACAAACTAAAGTTAATTCACCTCAGTCGAAAGTACGACACAATTTCTGCTTTTTCAGAACAGAATAGAGCCTTCTCGGGACTGATAGTAACTGAAGATGAAAATTAGATTACCAAAAATATTACAAGGAAAAAAATATTGCGATCCCAAAAATCCAGCTATTCCACATTTGACTCTGAAGAAGAGGATGGTGTGTGCATGTAGGGACAATCGTGGACCAATACATCATGAGCATTTAAAACCGTACGAAAAGCTCAATCCGGAGGAGTATTGTAAGCAGATGGATAATGTGAAGACAGCAGTCTAAGAAAAGAGGCAGACTAGAAAGGACATGGTACTGCATCATGACAATGTCCGGCCACATGTTGCTTAGGGAACCCGTGAGAAATTGTGGGACCAGGCTAGAAAAAATCAGTCGTATCCCTCATATCTCCTGGACTTAGCATCCTCCGGCTGTTATTTGTTCTTGTCTTTACTAATTTTTCATAAAAGCAGAAAATCCAAAGCTGAAAAGAAAATCGTACAAGCTCGACTGTCCGATTTTTCGTATCAAAAGATGAAACATTTTTACAAATTGCTTTTAAACTGGTAAGAAGTTATCAATTATGGTAATAATTATAGTATTCAATAAACTTTATTGATGGTGGAAGAAATTAAGGTTTTGTTCATTCGAAAATTGAAAGAACCTCAAGTAGAGCTTATTTTCATCTGGTTTTTCGTCTGGCTCACTTTCGTGTAGTCCAGCAGGCGGTTGAGTGAGTTACGAAGTAACTTCTAGCCTATAACAGCTCGTTTGCCAAGTTTCTTTTACAAATTTCCAAGAAGAAGATGTTGATAGCCAGCGAGATAGTAGTGCAAAATGAATTCACTGCACTTTAATACTAAGGAGGAGGTGAGTGAGGAAAATACAAATGGCTAGTTTTGCGGATCTCATTCAAATAACGATTTGAATTGATAACTATTTAGATGATACACAAAGTGCTGGACGAATGTAGATGAGGATTCGAGTCGACAAAACATCGAAATGAGACTTTAGTTAATCTTCTTTCATTTTTTCGAGAACATTTTCATAACGATCTACCGCTGAACTCTTACAGAAGGATCAAGTATCTGTTTGCGGCTTCTCAAGCCTAGACAAAAAATAGTTAGAGTACAATTTTTCTGACGAGTATATTAGTGGATTGTGTGACATGTTGAGGCTATTTGTCATTGTTGGTTGAGTGACAAATGTTCACCAGCTGATAAAATTTTTCATAGTGTTCAGGAAACTGTAGCGCATCATTGACTTCATCTAATGAAAAGCTAATAAATTTATTATAAACACAACAAGCTATACAAGCTACCTACAGTGACATTGAGGAAAAACAAAAACAAACACATTATCACTAAACAAAACTAATTTTGTAGCTAATTGATGCCCTATTTCTGTTCAATAGGAGTTCTATTTCGGAATCGCATACGTGCTAGATTTTGTTCAGCAGAGTTGGCACGTTCTTCGGCTGATTCTAACGCCATTTGAACGTTACGGTACTTCGCCAGATGATTGTTTGCCATTTCTTCCTGATTGAAAATGCAGTACAACATTTTGTTGAGAAAAATAATAAACTGAGATAATCGTTTGATTGATGTGAGAAGGAATCATATAGACTTACTGCTTCATCAAGTTGCTTCTTTTGTAGTTTCAGCTTATTTGAAAGCTTCTCTACCAACTCCTGAAGCTTATTGTAGTTCTTTTTGTCTTCTGCAACCTAAACAGATGAAAAGCATCAGCTCATGGAATAACACGAAAAGTAGCCGAAGTGAATATTACCTCACTTATGGGAACAACACATAATTTATAAAGGGCAGTTTTGAATTTATGCAAATTGCATTTCTCATTAGCCATTATTTCATCGGATAATCTATTTAAGAACAGATCAGCGAGACTTTATGAATGCTAACACCTTTTTTGGATATGACGGTGGCTTCCAGAAAGAATAAACGCTATGGAAGTGATAAATCTCTGATAAGATAAGATCAATGTATCAATTTTTCAGATGTGCTGTGAATATTCCCCTACATTTTACTAAAAAATAAATTTAATATTTGTCATTATTACCATTAAAATGATTATCTCAGAATAATCAAAACATCGCTCCAAACCATAAGGTAAAGCTGTGCATTTGAGAAAAAAACGGCATAGGCAGAAAAAAAGCTCAATACAGAATTAGAAAATTTGTGGGTAAATAAAAAATGGAGAATCTCATTGACAGACACTACTAAAAATCTATGAATATAAGCTGAGATAAGATTTGGCGTTGATCAATCCCTTGTGGCGGGATGCGCCTACGAATTCGTGTTCAACGTGACATCGTGGAGACGTGGTTGAATG
The DNA here is from genome assembly GCA_000816705.1 of Dictyocaulus viviparus. NCBI lineage: Eukaryota > Metazoa > Nematoda > Chromadorea > Rhabditida > Metastrongylidae > Dictyocaulus > Dictyocaulus viviparus. The sequence continues at coordinate 104,724 of KN716312.1, read as the reverse complement.
CGAGCCCGGTTTATATACTGACCTGAGTTGCCCAATCTTAACCAGTCATTGCTAGTTATCCTACGCAATTTACCGATCCCGGAGGGATGGCAAACTGGGTAGCATAGGGGGCGGCCGAGAAGTGACTCGGGATGGCCTGTCGCCATAGCACTGT
>KN716312.1:82681-104470 GCA_000816705.1 Dictyocaulus viviparus | reverse complement strand
TTATAAAGAGCAGTTTTGAATTTATGCAAATTGCATTTCTCATTAGCCATTATTTCATCGGATAATCTATTTAAGTACAGATCAGCGAGACTTTATGAATGCTAACACCTTTTTGGATATGACGGTGGCTTCAGAAAGAATAAACGCTATCGAAGTGATAAATCTCTGATAAGATAAGATAAGATCAATTTATCGATTTTTCAGATGTGCTGTGAATATTCCCCTACATTTTATTAAAGAATAAATTTAATATTTGTCATTATTACCATTAAGATGATTATCTCAGAATAATCAAAACATTGCTCTAAACCCTAAGGTAAAGCTGTGCATTTGAGAAAAAAACGGCATAGGCAGAAAAAAAGCTCAATACAGAATTAGAAAATTTGTGCGTAAATAAAAAATGAAGAATCTCATTAACAGACACTACTGAGAATCTATGAATATGAGCTGAGATAAGATCAGATAAGATTTGGCGTTGATCAACCCCTTGTGGCGGGATGCGCCTACGAATTCGTGTTCAACGTGACATCGTGGAGACGTGGTTGAATGCGAGCCCGGTTTATACCCTGACCTGAGTTGCTCAATCTTAACCAAGTCAGTGCTAGTTATCCTACTTAATTTACCGATCCCGTAGGGATGGCAAGCTAGGGTAGCATAGGAGGCGGCCGAGAGTTGACTAGGGATGGCGTGTCGCCATAGCACTGTGCCACTGCATCCCTTATCTACCAGGGTCTATGAATATAGATTCTATAATCATAGCCCTATGGGGATAGAAGTTCGCTTGACTGGTTACTAAAAATTTTAGAAACTTTATCACAAGCTGTCAGATCTGCATGGCAAACAGTATTGTTATCCGATCAGTAAATCAGATGCCATACAGTTTAATCAGAGGTTGGGTTACATAAAAAATCGTTATTATGACATTCATATAATGGATAGCAATGGGAGCAGATAAATATTACCAGTAAAAAAATCAATATCATATTGTAATTACTATTTCTAAAACCGCCTTTCATTCACTGTGGTGCAAAAAGTATAGCATGAAATTATAATCCTTCCGATCCTATACAAAGTGTTCATGTTGTCGTTAGTGACACGTCAAAAATTTTCATGAGAAGTTTTTCCTACAAGCTTAAAACAGTAGTTGCTCAGTTGTCTACACGTAGATAAGACTTTAAGACACTTACCTGGAATTCGAGTTCTCGAGCGCGCCGAACAGTTCTAGACAAACTCTTTACGGCTTCGGATGCACGACGAGTTTCACTTTCCAGATCATCTTGAAGTGTCTTAAGATGTGCTTCAGCTTTTTTAATGGCTTTTGCTCCGCCTTTCATTACTGCCGCTTCGGCAGCATCAGCGCGTTCTTGCATTTCCTGAAATAGAAAGTTGCAAGATTATACCCAACATCTGTCGAAGATACCAGAGAACAATTGTTTTCCATTTTTCATTCACGTTTCGTTGTGTCATGGAATTATTTTTAAATTTTCAAATTTTTAGTTACTTCAAAGTTTAGTAATTTAAAGTTTTTAATCCAATCAACGACCTTCACTTGAATTTCAAGCTGTTTCTTGTGACGTTCAGCCTCCATTGATCGTTCTTGTTCTTGCCGCAGTTCTTCAGCCATTTTGGCAGCATCGGTGGTAGTGCGTCGACAACGCTCAAGAGAGGCAGCGAGTTCACTTTGAGCTTCAGCGATATCACTCTAAGAATCACATAGTTTCTCCGATTAGATATCTCAAGAAATTATGGTGCAAGTTCAAATCGGAAACTACTTTGATGAGCATTAAGTCGTTGTCTAATTGGCTTTTCTGAGCAGCAAGTCCACAGTTTCGAGAATTGAGTTCATTGTTCTGCTCTCGCAGCTCTTTGACCACTTGTTCAACAACACGACAATCTCGTTCGGTCTAAATGTTTGTCTCCATCTTAAAGTTCTCAAAAAAAGCTCATTTCTAAAAACGGTCGATATTTTTTGATACAGTGAAAATTTTTCAGTTACTCATAATGTTCAGCCGGTTTTTGATGAAGAAGATAAACATGTCATTTAATTACATTACTCTTCACACATTTTCGAACTCAATTAAGCCTCCACACATAAAAAACTTTTCCTCAAAAATTTCAGCAATCTTGGAAGAATTTCTTTACTAATTTCTTTTAGAATGGATCTTTAGCGAGTGAGTAACGCTGCCACGTGGTAAAACTTCAAGCAGTGGATCATCCCCTGTGAACTGTGGACCAAAACCGGCAGTGTACCTGCCTTATGACGTGAATGGACTTATGGAATAGACTCCTCACGTCTTTTTTTTCAATTCGCTGCTGATTTCTATATTTGCAGAACTATATTAATACATAGATGTGTCTGCTGTTATAGTTATAAGGATTGCGTTCTGCACGTCGATTTAGCCAAAAGCCTGCAGTCGAACCACTGGAAAGGAGTTCAAAGACGCCTCTGAAAAACAAGCACTACTCAACAATGCGATGAACTGTCAAGCTGTGTAGTGTGCTGTACATTAAGAATATTGAGGAGAAGCTCTGCAAGCTAGCCACGAACAATAAACGTCAGACGGTAGAAGAAATGAATTTCCTTTGACTAAGAAATGCCTTCGAAAGAGTCCCAAAACAGTATGGTTGGGTAGGACGAGTATGAAAAGGATGCAAAAATCTTTAAACCAAACTGCACTACCTAAACGTGAAAGTGCTGAGGTGAAAATTTGTACAAAGAACGAACAGAAGTCAAGATGAGGTAAGATAAGCTCCAGTGTTGATGAATTCCTATTGGATGTACCTACGCACTCGTCTCAATGTGATATAGCAAAGCGATAAAATGCGAGTCTGGTCTATCGATTTGTCTGATTTGACTATTCTCTACAGAATCAAATTACAAGATCAGAATCACTGTCTTTAGCCGCACCTGTGAAAAATTTACAGTTTCAAAAAGGCAGTGGAGAAAGAAGTCTACAGCTCGTACTCTACTCTAAGCTACTTATGCAAAAAATTGTGAGAACTTTACCACATTCGCTAATGATGTCGTGTTTAGTACTGCAGACATCAATCAAGAAAACCAAACGCTGTAGAAAAAAGATGACGTGAGAAACTAACTCATTTTTGGTATCCATTTACGCTTAACCTGAAGAATATTTCCGAATTCTGATGCTGATTATGTCTAGGTTATGGAATAAATATGATGAAGGACGCTGCAGAACAGCTTAGCAGAAAGAAACGAGATCCTTGGCGAATATTCAAGAGGATTTAGAGTATAGTGGAAAGAACAAAGAACTGTAAAGGCTCTAAGCATTTCTTTTAGAGATATCGATTCTTTCTGCTTTGAAGTATGTTTCGAAAACTTGGACGTCAAGATGAAAGATCACTGAGTGAAATTTGATGAACGATTGAGAGGATGGTGCAAAGCGTTTGAGGTATGCCGGAAGTGAGAACAGCAATACACAGTTCCGGGTGACGTCAATGACCAGAGGTGCAGCAATATACGCCAAGTTATCAAAAACTATGTGAAACGAACACGTGATGTGTATGAGGGATAACGGTAAATAGTGCAATTTCCCTGAAACCTCTTCACAAGAGTCTTAAATAAAGGTTATGATGCATAGCGAGTCTCTTGAGCGAAACGATTTCATTGGACTACTCCTCAGCGGTGACTCAGGTGAACCCGATCGCGTGTTCATATAACACTACGTGATAAAATTCTCTAGCCAGTTATCAGACCTCCATTTGAATTTCACAGAAATTTATTAAAGTACAGCGTCTCCTGTATGATATTATTTGGCAACTGAATATTTCAAAGAGAAAAAAACTAGCACCATTTGAAATTAGAAGGATACTGATTTTTCATGTAAAATCTTCTACTTGCTGAAGAGTATACTCACAGCTTCAAGTTTAGCGACTAGTTCTTCTTGTTGTTGTTTAGCAATAACGAGTTTTCGTTCAGAGACGATTAGTAATTCCCTGAATGTAGAAGTCAAGGCAAAAAGAAGGAGGAGATCAAAATAATGAGTTGTACAGTTCTAGAAATGTCACTATCACTACCTGAACTCTTCGCGACGTTTCTGCTCGTCATCGATTGTTTGCTGTAGATCACGGATTTGTTCATTATATTTTCTGTAATATAATAATTATGCTCTCCCTCACTTTTTATAATGCTCAATGAAGTCTCTATTAAGCCCGAAATATCTAACAAAATGATCTCTCTCTTTCCTTGGTCGATGAACTCTGAGTTCGTAACGAAGAGAACAATAGTGCATCACGTTTCCGTGATGGATGTTAAGTTATGAATTTCACTTTTTTTCCTCATGCATAGAGCGAGGAATATGATAGTTGTTGGAAAGAATTAGAAACTGCTTTTTTTTTGACACCTACTTCACATTCTGCTGTGCTTCTTCATTAGCTTGATTAGCATGATTTAGAGCGATTTCAAGCTCATTGATGTCGGCTTCGAGCTTCTTCTTCACACGCAACAATTCAGTCTTATTTTTGGACTCGGACTCCAATGCGGCCTATGAGTAAACACACTCGTGATAAATATCTCTTTCTTACAAAATAAAGAGGTCGAAATCATAAAATATTGTTATGAGGTAATTGAAAATGAAGATCAACATAAAAAGTGTATTGAAATGTAATTCATTTACAAAGATGTTTTTATTTAAAAATACAATAGACTATTAAAGTTCTGTTGGCATTTTTGTAGATGTGTATTTAATTTTTAAAAGTATAAAAAATCAATGAAATCTTGAAGAGGATCAAAAACTCCTCACATTGTGGAGAGATAACAATGAGTGTGAGAGGTATTCAGATGATACCTGGATGTTATCGATGGTTTGTTGCTGAATTTTACGTGAATTTTCGAACTCCTCCTCCTTTTCAGCAATCCGCTTCTCGATTTCAGAACGAATTTGAGTGATTTCGATCTGATAACGTGATGACTTACTTTCTTCTGCTTCAAGAGCAGCCTCAAAGAAGAAGAACAATAATCATTAACATGTATTCATATAAAGAAAGAATTTCTGCATGATAACATCTACCTCAGCCTCATCGAGTGCTCGTTGTAACTCTTCCTTTTCCATTTCGAAACGTCGAATATTTTTCGACAATTCATGTGTCGTACGCCCATTTTCACCTAGTTGTTCCGTCAAATCTTCAACCTAAAGTGGGAAAAATTCATGCTTGACTCAAGAAATATCGCTAATTCCTGGCACAAACTTTAGCTATAGCTAATTTGCATATGTATTCACTCAAATGACTGGAACTGTAAGCAAGTTAATGGAATGAATAGGATTTAAGTGAACTTCTAATTGGATAAGAAGAAGTGAAGGTGAAAAATATTCACCATGAGGTCAGAATAAGTTAGTTTATAATAATACCAAAATATGAAGGAAGCATTATTAGTAGTTTGATAAGCATATCGGAAAGCCTCAGGAAAACAAGTCATTGAATAACTTAAAAAAAGTGACTGCTGGTACATTACCATTTTAACATGAAGGACTTTCCGTAATTGCATAACATCAACTCATACCTACCTCGTCCGATAAAGCCTTGTTTTCACGTTTAAGCCATTCGACTTGATCACGTAGTGCATCGTGTTCACCGCGTAATTTATGAGCTTCACTAGACAACTGACGAGAAGCACGTTGAGCATTGTCCAGTTCCATGTAATGATCATCAACCTGTAATCAGAATCAAGTTCTATCTCTATCAATGTCTGGACATTTCACGACCATACATGAAGCTAATCTTCTAATCTGTTAGACAAAATAAAATCATCAAAAAACCAAAAAATCGTAAGATGAAAGTTGGTGCTAATGTTAGACGCAATGTCGTGGAGGAATGTGAGTGAATTGAATGCGGTGAATGAATGAATTGAGCCTGGTCTATACAGTGACTTAAGTTGACCACTCTTTAATACTGCTGTTCTTGTACAAATTTCTCTAGTAGCATTTTAATAAACTCGTAGGGATGGCGGGTTGGTAGAACTGGAGGGACGCGAGCCTGATTGAGGCCTGCTTATCACTGCAGTGCTTCTACCGCTGCGTTACGTGCTCCTACGCAAGAAAAATACCTTGTAATCATACCATTAACAAAAGAAGTAGAAGCTCACAGACGGGAATGACTCAATACTGATACGTACCAGAGTTTCGGAGTTTTGAAATAGCTTGAGAGATTCTTGGATTAATTGTTTGCTGCATGATAAATGCTTGCTCAATAATTGATCATAAATGATTTGTTAACCTTCTTCTTCCACTCGTCAATGATCTTATCGTAAGCTTTCTGTTTTTTTTCGAGCGACGAAACGATTTGCGCATGACGATCGGCTTCAAGTCGATTCGCTTCTGCTTCGGCTGTTAATCTTGAAAAAGAAAAAATATTATAATTTCCTCACTTGAAGATGAACTTTGCCCTAAGTACATTAACTACAATATTAACTGTTGTGTGTGTTTGAAACGAACGCTACAATTGATACCTCAATGAGTTTTTTTTTCAAACCAACCAAAGAAGCATTTCTGGTATCTATGTAAGCTCATTTTGTCCTCAGCATCTCAATAGAAGTTTATAACTTATATGATTAACCACCTTATGCTGTCACATTTATACAGTTTCCTCTAATTAGCACTAACTAAACACCCTAAACATATTTGAGAACATCAAAGCTGTTATCCCTATCACCTTAGGTATTACAGTAATTCGAACAATAAAAACGTAGTATGGATGTACTTGACGTCATTACAATCAAATCAGTGCTTTCGTAAATCTGTAGAACGAATTAATTGTATTCTGATTGTTGCCCTTTATACAATATGCAAATGATAAGCTTGTTCCTCCATAATATTAAGCTAATCGTTCAGATGGATGCTTCAGATGAAATGTTGTCATACATTCTCTGCTTAAATCTGTATCTCTACCACTACTGATGAACTACTTCTGATAGAACATCAATGACGTTGAGATAATCAAAACAAATTATCATAAATTTGTATATAAAATTTGTCTAACATACCAATAAGAGACTTACCGAGTGTTAGAATTTTCGAGTGTCATCAGCTTAGCATTGCTGGCATCGAGTGCATCCTGAATCTCGCTTATTTTAACATTTTGCCGCCTTTTCACCTCGTCAAACTCGTCTGCTCCAATCATTCCCTCTTTCTCGAATTTCATTTTTAATTGATCAAGTTCAATTTGTGATTTTTGGAGTTGTCTCATTAATTCGGCTTTGCCTGCAACTTCGTCCTCAACCGACTCGTGCAACTGCTCAAGTTGTCTAGTTAGATTCTTTGACAAATTGCTAAGGTTCTGGCGTTTACGACTTTCTTCCTCTACTTGACGGCGGCTCTCGTCAACGTCATTCAAAAATTGCAGCTTCAATCGAGAGGCTGCTTGTATTTTGCTTTCTAATTCTTCCACCTGTTGGGATAGATCGACATTTTCCGATAGCAGACGATTTTTTGACGATACAAGGTCTTGTAGTTGGCGAGACTGCTCGTCGGCTTTCAAGCGAAGCTCAAGTAGTTGTACCTAGAATGTTTTTAGATAGTAATACATTAAATATTGTATATTTGCTTTTCAAAAAACAATTTGTTAGAAACATTTATTCAGCACTTTGATCCTTCTATGTACCTCGCTTTGTTTAGTAATGCGATCTCGCTCAGCACGAGCTTTAGCTCCTTGGTCGAGAGCGGAAGATGCTTCGTCGTATTCACGTTGTATTTGCGTTTTCTCCTTTTCGGCTCGACATTTTTGCTTTTGCAGTTGTTCTACTTGTTCGGAAAGCTCCTGCACCATATCATCGCTTTTCTTCTTTTGTGTATTCAATTGTTCTGCAAATTTCAGTCTACATTCATCAATATCTCGACGAAGCTTAGCCACTTCCGCGTCCTGAAAGATGTTGTGATGCAGTGAAGAACAAATCGCTTATAAAATCACTAAAAAAAACAGTTGATTTCATAGAAATATTGTCTAGTCCAACACTATATGCATAGAAAATGATCTTTGATATTTTTGTTCTAAATGATTTTCAAAGTGGATTTCTTTGAAATTCTCTAAAGCATTGTCATGAATTGAAAGCAATTCTGTGCTCAACACAATGCATGAGCCACCAAGCTTCTGGAAATGTATAATGAGCCATACACTACGAACTTAAGTGATTCTAAATCGATAAATTCTTATTTTGGAATCACTCATTTCCTCTGAATAACCTTAAGCGATCATTGCAGTTGTGAAATATACTATAGTTGAAGTCTAACGTGACCGTTAGCATTGAGGTTCTGCCATTTGACCGTTACATGCATATTGTTCAGTTAATTAATGCTGATCAGAAACTGACCTTTTTCTTACCCAACTCAATTTGTGCGGCAGTGGCTCGACATTGCTCTTCAAACTGATTGATTAGTTCCTCGTATTCAGCTTGTTGTTCTGATCGCGCTCGATCAGCACGTTGACGAGCTTCCTTCAATGTGTCATAGTTAATATCTCTTTTTTAATAACTTTTACGTTTCATTCGCTCCGATTCTGAATGAACGTTTCCAACAAGTTCAACTGGAAACTGAAAATCATATCTAAGTTCTCGTCATTCAAAATTTCAAAGCATTTTAAATCAAATTAGCAGAGATGTCATTTGTATACCTTCTCGTCAGCTAATTGGTCGTTGAGATCCTTCATTTTTGCCTCCTCGTGTTGTATCGACTTTTGCAGCTTAGCGACAGTGGACTGTTCCTCCTCAAGCTTCATGTTTAAATTGTGCAGTTCGGTCTCCTTCTTTCTGAGACTGTTCTCCGCCACACTTTTTGCTTTTCGTAACTCTCCCATCTCTTCTTGAGCGATCTTTAAATCGCCCTCGGCCTTTCGTTTTGACTAAAATAAGAGTTTCAATTATGGAATACAGTAAGATTTTTTGTTTAATTCATACGAGTTTCAATATTCTACTGTAAAAAATGATGAATAGTTTAACTTTGAATGACCTTTTCCATGTCCGAACGATTTCTCTTCTCACGTTCCAGTATAGTCTCAAGTTCTTCTATTGTTTTCATCAGTTTTGTCTTTGATCTACTTGACTCTGAATTCTGTTCCTCGGCGGCTCGTAAATCATCATTAAGCTTCCTAAAAATACGTATTCCAGAGTGATTGATTGAGGAAAAAACTGATAAAATGTTACATACAGCAGCTTACAAACTAAATATAATTAATTCAATATTCACCTACTACACAAAATTTGTTAAAACAATGCCTTATGGTTACCTCTCAAACTATACGTGAAAATATCAGAAAATTCTTGAAGAAAATTATTATTTTCTAAAGAAAATTGTTTATTCTCTAAAGGTTTTAGCTGAATAATCGTCATTCATCAGAAGAATTACTCCCTTTCTCTCATCACCTGAGTCACCTCATGGTGCATCAATCGAACACAGATAGAGGTCTGTCAATTATCATAGGATTAGATAAGATAAGCTTTGACGTTGATCAGTCTTCTGTTGTTGGATGCGCCCTAGGCATTCGTGTGCAACGTGATATCGTGAAAGTGGTTGAATGCGTGCTTGGTCTATACAAGTGAATTGAATTGATCACTCTTCATCAAGTCAGTACTAGTTATCTTACGCAGATTTTTCTAGTACCAATTTACCGACTATGCAGGAATGGAGGGTTTGGTAGTTATAGGGCGAACTGATTCGGGCCTGCGGGTCTCTGCGGTACCACTACTACGCCACTGCGCACCGGAATTAAGATGCACACGGAAGATTGGGAGAATAATAGATATTACAACAAATCCAAAAGAAACAACTAAGAAACTATTACCAGATCACCTGATTGGAAGAACTATAAATCTACTCATTTCTGGAAATGGAGAACAAAAGTGCAAGCAAGGAAACGTTAACAAGATGAAGAAGAAGAAGAAGAAGGAGAAGGAATTCCACACATTTTCAACAACGATGGAAACGAAAACAGCGATGAAGAAGTGGGTCAGGAGTTCTGATTAGGCTTAAACGCTATCCGGCAACTTTATGAAGAAATCTAGCAGATAGGCGGCTTTTCTTCCTTACAGCGTGTCACTTGTTATCATTTGTATACATACGTGTCTTATCCACCTACTCTTAAGTAAAATTCAATTCATTCGTGAGTACTGTCAGAATCCGCTGACGTTTGCTTCTTTTGCTTTTGTTTAGTGTAATGAGTACAAGTACAATCGCATGACGCTCTCAAAAGTGGCTGTGATCAGCTTAAACGAAATATTATCGGCTTGCTGAACTCGACTTTTCATGTGGATGATAATATCTTTGAAGAATGGGGTCATTTTGGTAGCGGAATCCTTATATGACTCACGAAGAATGTTGATGTACGGAGAGGGATGCATTTGATTAGTCAACGCTTCCATGACCGCTTCTGTCTATACAGAATCCAAAGCATTTTTGAGGTCGATGAAGTGGAGATAGATTTTATATGCTTTCGTGATACTTCTATGAGTCTTTTGGTTGTGTAGATATGGTCCATCGTGTTAAAACCTTTTCAAAACCTTTCTTGCTTACTTGGTTGTCTTTCGCGTGATGTTTTGCCAATCCTGTTAAGAATGACTCGTTCGAAAAGCTTATAGACAACAAACATTAAACAGATTGAGCGATAATTGCCAACGTCATGAGCGTCTCTCTTTTATTCACAGCAATACAGTACTGCAGTTTTCCAATTCTCTGGCTCCAGTGCATTTCATCGAAAAAATCGTTTGACTTTTACTAACGATTTCTGTGAATACTATACTACCAACGACTAGTATTGCATAAATTTTGAACTCCTCTCAGTTGGTTCCTCGTTTTAAAAACGTTGCTCACAAACAGAGTTGATTTTCATGAATAATACCAGAAACTCTAGAAACCAATTCCGATACAACTCAAGTATGCTGAATCACCGGAAAGTGGTGTTGAGTTCTAAGCGTATCAGCTGAGATTCTTTTGAGGAAATCATCACTGTTCACGTGAAAATAACACTTACTTGTTGATTTCATCCTTATTTTTACGTTCTCTATTCAGTTTAGAGATTGTTTCTTCTTGTTGACGTAACTCGTCCTGTAGTTGACGAATTTGATGCTCCTTGCCCAATTTTTCAGCTTCACTCTTACGTAATGAAAAGTCGATGTCCTGTAGAAGAATCTTAAAGATAGCTGTCACGTAAGCTTACGTTTTTATTGATTTCTAAAGCTTTTATTTCATTCAAATTTATGTGATCTAAATGCTTCATGAAGAAGAATGAGATTATTGAGTAAAATTGTTTTGAGCACTATCCCTATCAATGCTGGATATTTATTTTCTTATTCCTCAATCGGTGTACACACAAACGTCAAGACAACCTTTTTTTGTTAGCCTAAATGAATGAGATATAAGCATGAATAAAGTTTAAAAATGAAACGGAGCATTTCCATGTCCGCTCTAAAGTCGCTCGTATTGAGTAAAACAAAATAGGAATTTCCCATCCAAGCTCCAACGTTGATATTAGCATAAGCGCCATGCATCCTTAGATTTTGAGTTACACGGGTTATTAAACCTCACCTGGCTACGCTTTTTAAGCTCTGAACATTCGGACTCTGCACGTTTTTTTTCATTCTGAATTTCAATAGCTGCCGTTTCTCCAGCTTCAAGCTGACTATTAACATCGGCAATTTTCATTTCCAAAGCTGCGTTCTGTTCGTTTATTTTCGTCATTCGCTCCTCAATTTCCTTAAAACTAGGAGTCAAACAAAACAAAACTAATATTTATTCCAAAACATTTCGAACAACTGGAAGTTGCAATGAATATTTTTTGTTTGAGCACTTATAAATCGAAATAGATAATCTTTAAGAAGTAGCTTCTACATAAAATGTTGTGTACTCCCTTGATACACTTTCATCATCACCACCTACCGTATTACTACCTCTAGTTGCCTCAAGCTGTGTGAGCAGTGTGGCGATTTCTTTCTGAACTTTTTCGGTGTTCTCAATAACTTGCGCTTTCATTGCTTCTTCTTTTTCAAGTGTTTGCTTGAGTGCTGCAACTGATTCCTGCAGCTTTTCATATTCCTCCTCGATTTTACCAGATTGGATCAATGGTTTCACCTGGAAGAATCAGATATGCGAAAAGACAAAATCTATTGCAGTTTTCCTATAGCGATGAAGGATATTGTACAGCATCGAGCAGTACTACAAATATTGTTCCTATTCCTCAATTTCGCAGTCATTTCGTATTTGGCATTTTTTTCCGAACATACAAATTTGAAATTCATTGAGGTGATGCAAGCTTACACTTAGACAAAATAAGCTTTAACGCTAATAAATCTTTCCTGAGGGAATAGCATGCCTTCTTACTCAACTTAACTCACTATTATTCAATTCATTCAATGTCAGAAAAGGCTATGAGAAAGTCGTCAGTTGTACTATAACATTTTCTTGTTTTTTTTTCTCCTGACTACTGGACCACTAAGCAAAAGATCCGAATCAGATAGTACTATTTTTGGTTTGTGAAGCATGGACAAGAAACGAAAATTACCCTTCCATACAGCTTGAACCAAGACCAAGTTCGAAGCATCACCCAGTTTCGAATGTTTCTCTGGATGCTTCTCACGGCTTCGATAAAGTTGACTAGTCGCTTCTTTTCAATCTAAACATCGACTCACTTCATTTGAAATGACCTTAATTCTACTTTATTCAAGTCTAGTTTTTCTATTCAAAATGAGAGCAATTATATAACGGACTAATGTTATAGCTTCATTATCTACTCGATATGCAAAAAAAAGAGGACCATTTGATTGAACCATCTAATTTGTGCTTGGAAGCCGGTAATGAGTTCGGCAAGTCGCATGTCACGCATATCCTCAAGATGAGCAACAATCCCAGCCTAAAACTGTCATGACTATTATCTATTCTTTTAAAAGACCTAAAAGATTTCACTCTAACTGCTTAAGAGGTGTGAACAATACTGTTATTCGAAAGAGTGATGAGAGGAAATGTCAATAAGCTCATCAAAATAAGTTAATATAAGTACGCTACATACCTCCCTTTTCCTCTTAAGGAAGTGTTAGTGGTAAACAATCATTTTGAGAAAAAGAGATGTGAAGCAACCTCTGAATAGCAAGAATCACCCGAAAATCAAACAAACCTTAAAAAACACTTTCGTGTGTCCTATACGAAAATTCTCATCTGTTAGTTTATTTTCTTTCACAAGACGATCCATCATAGCAGTGACTCCTTTCTGTAATTGAATAAAGCTCTATTTTTTTCCTCAAAAATATAAACAGTACCGATAGAAAGCTTCAATTTTACTCACTAATTTAACCAACGTATACGCAATGAAAACTCAAATCGTTACGTATCACCTTGGGGTCTTCCTTTCCAAGAATAGCTTCTTCTGCAGCAAGAATAGCGTATCGCTGTACAAAGTCCGGATGAAGTGTACGATTTGGAAAACCTTTACGACAAATACGAATACCCTCGAGTACACCATTACATGTCAGCTGATTCAGAACCAAATTGGCGTCAATTACTCCTGGAATCACATTCAAGTCAGTAATATTTTAGAGGTGTCAAAAAAAGGATTTATCTATGGTGAAAATTCCACCACTGTACTGCACACAACAACAGCACGAGCAACGACTACCGTAGAAACTATTGCAAACAGTTGCATTAAATAATAATAAAAAGACAATCCTTAACGTTGATCAATCCCTTAGGGCCGCATGCGAATACGTAATCTTGTTTAACTTGACATCGTGGACGTGGCTGAATACGTACTTGGTCTTCACGGTGACTTTAACTGACCACTCTTCATCAAGTCAATGCCAGTTAGTTATCTTATCTAAATATTTTGGTACGAGTTCACCGACGCCCGAGGGACGGAGAGCTTGGTATGCCTGGGGACCGGCCGCGAGCTGATTCGGGACGACGTGTCACTGCGGCATCTCCTCAAGTTGCCATCGTTGTGGATGTCTTCCTGTTTGTGCAACAATACGACTCCGCTAGTTTGCCGCTGATTTGGAACTTTGCATTGATAAGTGTTGTCATTGAAAAACATAGCCAGAGTTTTGATGAGGATGGTGATAGTTATCTCAGATTTTGAATTTGTAAGATAAATGCTGCGGAGCAGAATAGTTGTATAATCTCATTTGAAGATGGATGAAATTTTGTTGTTCAAGAGGATTGACTAGAAAATGTGAATATTTCTTAGTGTTGTCGTTATAAATGGTAGCTAGTGTTTCATCTTAGCAGCGTAGGGTGATCATTCCCAGATTCGCAATCCACTGTCTTTGAGGTCTTTGTTTGTTGCTCTCCTACAGTTCTTCGTAAGTTTGACCGTCAACGTAGACTACTTCACGATAACGTAGATGCTCAAGCGTTCTTGAATACAGATGCATCTTAGTAGTCTTGGAACTGTCAGCATTTTTCGTATATGCATGAAAATGATGAGCAAGTTCGACGTAATGCTGTTAATAACAATATTTTTCGAAAGGTTGGCTAGAGAACCACATACAAAAGTATGGACCCTCTACTATTTTGCCTCCTACTCAGTGTATCCTTCCCTCAATACTGAATATTCTAATTATATGGATATGTCACAAAAAGCAACCTCTAGATTGAGGTTTCTTTTCGTTTTGACCACTTTAATTACGGCTAACTTTCTTATTTTGTCTTGATAATTGTTACTGATGTTATTTACTGTAATTTAATCAGCTTGCAAGCCTATCTAACAATGGACGAACGCTTAATTAACAGGTCCAACATTTACCTGTGTCCATATAGTTTTCAATGATTCCGCTACAGCTTCTTAACTAAACCAACATGCAGAATGGAGTCGTCATATCCATAAGCACAGATACACACTGATGCATAAATAAGCTATATCCTTACAAAAAACATAAGCTCATCAAGGCAGCAGAATCGAAGATGACATTCCTTGAATGCACTTGTGTCTCAGAGCAAGAGCCGGCTCAATGATGCCATTCCTTGAATGCACTTATGTATCAGAGCAAGAGCCGGCTTAGATTTGATCAGCAATTGACTTCGGATCTGATTTTTGAGATAACACCACGTAGTTAAGTTGTAACTACCATAGAAATATTAAAAGTGGAAACTTCTAACAAATTTAAAAAATAATACAGAAATCAAAATACAACGATATGTAGGCAAGCTGTTGAGTGCGATACTGCAGTACCACTGAAAATCAGATCTTTTAGATATTGATGTTGTGACTGAACAGGATACGTAATTATGTAATGTGACCTTATCCCTCAAGATCCACTATGTTTAGTAGGTCAAAAATCACTATTCATTCCCAGTACGTACCAAACAAGATGAAATAAAGAAAAGTTACTAAACCGATTGTATTCTTACCAGACTGCTTCTTTTCGTTAGGAATAATGCAACGAATAAAATGAGGATGAGTTTTGTTCAGCATATTCATCAAATTGTTTAGAGATTCTCGATATAACATTGAAACGGTCATGAACGAGCCTGACTTCCCTTTCTTCTTGCTACCGGTGTTGCCTGTAAAAAGCCAATAAATCCATTTGTTTTGTAAAGATTAACGATTATTCAATTCAAATTGTAAGGTGAGGAGGGAGAAGGGGTTTAAGTCTTGCGCGACGATCTGAGTTCCGTGTTCAACTCAGCTACGTAGGATATTGAAAGAATGCGTTTATAACTTATTATTGATTGAAAAAAAAAACAATTACTACCCAGGTTGAGTTCAAGTTTTCTAAACCTGAACAAATTTTCCGCTTAATGAGAACTGAGACAGTAGTTAAGAAAGAAAACTTAACTCAAGACTCAAGAAAAAGACTGAGAGAGGAAAAAAAATTCATTTCTAAATTAAATTTGTAATTTAACATCGTTTTATTTCTGAAATCATCCATTCTTCTACCTTAACAAGTGCAATACATCTTTGTTTGATACAGAACAGCTGAAAAATTTAAGTTCAGCTGCTACCTCTTACTGGTAAGTAATGATAAGGTTGATGCTTTGATGCTTTGTAACTTTGACTTGAAGAATCTCCTATAGTCTCCCGAGATGATTACTGTTGTCGATCAGCCAGCTTGAAATAAAACGATACACAGAATAGCTCAATACGATCAAAAAATGAACCGTTACTGTTAGAAAATGAATAGATAAATGAGAACGGCGTGAGTATAGTAGTACTCCACAAGAGCAACATCCAACTTTTAACTCCATTCGTGAAACTGTGAGGAGAGTCGCATTGTCGTTACCTCATTGTAAAGAGCATGCAACATAGGCACTTCATATTCAGAATATAGATGTGTACCAGTAAGACGTGCAAAGCAATTCTTGTGAGAACGTGAGGGTGATAGAATGCCCTCCCGTCAGTTCAGATACGTGTATTTTGATAAATAATAAAATCAGAAGTCATTTTACTTTATATTTTCGAATTATTAATGTTTAGAAAATTCATCCATTATCAGCCATTGTTCTCCGTATACATTAGCATAAGCATCTGAAAAATCAATAAATACTTAAATCATTGTCATGTTAAAAGTGGAATTTTTTGTAATAAAATAGCCCATTTGTGCTGAAACTCTTTGATTCTTGTAAGTTTTTTTTCTTTCGATTAAATATCTTAATGTTGTTACCGTAGTCGTGAATTAAAATGTTCACCTTTAGCAGCAGCTGCAGCTTCTTCTTGTGTTGTGTAATCCTTCCAGACTTCAACAAGCAACGCATTTTTCGTTGAATTCTTCATCACTTGCACAACACTGTCATTCAACGGATCTTTGTTCTTCTCCAACCAATTCGTCACATTGTATCGTACAGTTCCGGCGTAATGCCTCATAGCAAAGTGAGCTTCGGACTGTAATATCACTCAACAAATTCACCTCATCAAATCTCCACCGCCACACTAACACGTTAGAGTTCTTGGTAGAAAAAAAAACATTTCATTATGATGGTGTTTATTGTTAACAGATTAGCGTTCCTCAATTTTAAATGATTCCAGAGTGCTTACTTCGTTTTTTCTTTCAAGAAATTGTTTGACTGATACCTCAGATTTTTCGAGGTTACTATTTCCTATTAGAGGTTTTAGAAAAATAAGTGACATGTTGCAATGACGGTTTTAACATTACAACATAATCAATGTGAAGATGATTTCAGTACTTTTGGCAACACTCACCTGTTTACCTTTTGGTGGTTTAGGTTTTTCAAAATTCGGATGCTTTCCGAGATGTTGTTCGACAAGCTTTTGAGCCAACGTCATATCAGTAGCTTTCGGTACAATACATTCTTCGTCCAACATCGAAATAATACCAAGAGGCTGAATATTGATTATGTTAAATAATTTTTGCTATATTCAATTGCTGAACTTTGATTGTCAAAGACTTATGATGTTATTCGACTTTCCTCAGTTTTGAAAGACATCGACTAACCTTTTCAATCAATTCGATGCATGCTTGCAAATCAAGACCAAAATCGATGAACTCCCATTGAATTCCCTCACGAGCGTACTCCTCCTGTTCCAGAATAAACATGTGATGATTAAAGAATTGTTGTAGTTTTTCGTTAACGAAGTTAATCCATAGCTGTTCAAATGAGTTAAACTGAAATGCTTAATGATTAATGATAAAAGTTTAGGACAAAAATATTATCGAGACAAACGTCGAAAATTTCGAAGCCAGCGATATCCAGAACACCAATGAAGTAGTCACGTGTGATACCCTTCTGATCGAGCGTCTGATTACATTTCTTCACTAACCAGTTGAAAATTCGTGAGTAGAGGCCTTTCGCCATAGCGCCGACAGCCCAGTTCACCTGAAAACACCAATTTACCCCGATAAGTTCTACTAATCAGTTAAAAACTAGCTTTTTCTTGAAAATTATGTGGAACTATGAAATCCATATGAAGTATTCCAGAAACACTTGCGGAAGTCATGAAGTTAAAATTTTCGACGTCGCTTTGTATATACAGAAAAGTACACCACAAAAATTGTAGACGATGGTCGAACGAACGAGGAAAAGACGAAGAACTCTGATGAGGATAAGTCATTGAATTATACAAGTATTATGGTAAATGTACAAATATGAACGGTTAGCTGATTATAGTAAGTGTATTATTAATTTACTGATTGATGATCGCTGCTTCGTCTTCAGACAATGTCAGTCACGTTTCATATCTATGTTCAGCTACTTTTTAGTTTAGCGTATACTTTGTTTCCGGTGCGCAGTGGAGTAGTGGTGGAGGTGCCACAGTGACACACAGGCCCAAATCAGTTTGCGGCAGCCCCTCATGCTTACCAAGCCCTCCATCAATGCGGGATCGGTAAAATGGTAACCGAGAAATCTGGCTAAGATTAACAGCACTGACTAAGTGAAGAGAGCACACTCAAATCACTGTATAGACCAGGAACGCATTCAACCAGCTCCACGACATCACGTTGAACACAAGTGTGTAGACGCAATCGCAAAAAGGATTGATCAACGCCAGAGCTTATCTTATCTTTTCTTATACTTCGGTTCAGCGTGCTTAGGAAAAAATTACATAAGAGTCTGCAAGAATTCAATAAGGATACAGCGATTTATATTCCTAAAGCTTCCCGTAGTTATTATTTATACTACTCAAATAATTGTTTTGAAGAGTTCATAGTTCTTATCGAGTAGCAGTATAAGAAAAAAAATAGTGAAATGCGTTCAATTCTGTGAATAGAAATGTCATACCTCTGAAGAAGTACAGTTTTTCTAATTCTGAAGAAATTTTAAAATCGATAATCTTACTTGCTCGAGATTTTGCCCTTTATTAACCCATTCGTTTCCGACTTTTACTCGTGGTCGCATTAAAGCTTTCAAGAATTCATCGCTGTCGATACCGTACATATTTGATGCTCGTTCAGCTTCTGTAACAGCAAAATCAATTAATACTCAGCGATTTCTACAATCTTATCAGCGTACATCAGTACAGCGAATCTCAAACACACGTGATTCTGCCTAAAAGAAACAAAATTCTTGTCATCTATCGGGAGTGATTCAAGAACCTCGCTGCCAGAATCATTAATTCTGCAACGACAACACCAACGATGTGAGAAAAGGTTTAATGAAGTTTGTCAGCTATAGCCATTCGTTGTTAATGTTGACGTTAGAAGTTTTAGAAACAGGAAAATGTAATGCGTTCTTTTTAGTTCATTCAGCTGCTGCTCGGTCTCAACACTTACCGTCAGTGCCATCGGTTTCAGCTTGTTCCTCACGAGGACGTTGCTTGAATTTCATGTTACCCATATGCATCATAGCAGAAACCAACTTATAGCAGTCCATTTTTTCCTCTGTGCTGAATTTTAGAATATCGAACGCTTCATCAGTTAGTTGATGCTCTTCCTAAAAATCAATAATAATGCGGAATAAGATAGAAAATCAATGAGTGACTCTATCTAGTCATATTAAGTTCTTAGTAGGTATATCAATTATCATCTCAGACGAGTTCGAAGTTCGATGTTTGTGTTTATCACAACAAAATTATAAACTATTTTTTTTGTAATACAGCAGTATAAACTGCTACTTTCCTTCAAGAACCTCTTCTGAACTCATTTATAAATTGATGACTCAATACTTTGATAAGAACTCTTGAATGAACTCAAATTCGATCCTCAAAAATATTCACTTTCTATCAAATTCTTACCAGATTCCTTTTAAAGCAGTTACGTTATTTGTAACTTTGTATTAAAAAAATATTTATATATTCTCTAGATGAGCCCTTTGGATTTGTTGTGAATTTTTTAGTTATCCTCATTTTAAACAGGACGTTCATTCAACCTAGTGACAAAATATTATTGTAGAGAATGCATTTATTTGATAGGATTTTTTTCCAACTACCTCGATTTAAAGAGTAAATTTTTTCGATTATGAAATAAAATTAGAGCTCCTTTACTTTGTCGTTGATTCCATCGATTTTTAGTTCAGCTTGCGCAACGAAATAGTAATCGCTTACTGGTTTGTCGAGTAGAAGATCCTGGAATTCACCTCAATACCACTACGATAAGCACAGATATTCCTCAATCAAACAGTAAATTTATTCCATATTTCATACTTCTGTCAATTTCGGGATGTGTCCAGAAAAGAGCTGATAGAAAATGTGATAACAACGTTCACCAGGAGCTTGTCGGATCACTCGTGATTTTTCAAGCAGATCTTCAACAATATTCTGATATAGCCAATCATTGATGCTGAGTTGGCCGCAAAACTGGGAACCTCAGTCGGAACTCAAATTCGCACCTACAGCTACAACATCCCCTACAGTTATCCCTACATCGTCAGATATCTGTAGGTACGGATTCGAGTCACACATGAGGTTCCAAGTCTTGCAGACGACTCAATATCAGTGGTGATATTATAATATCAGTATAGAATCCAGAAAAATACGGTAACGATAACATTCTGATACTTGCGATGATTTCTTATCCAGATTAACGTAACATAGTAATAATATAGATCAAAACAAACACGAAATTTCACTTTCAAAGTAGGAAATCCCGTAAGCAAGAGAATATCTTAAAAAGTGAGAAATTTCCACTATGAAATCAAAGTTGATGGATTCGTTAAGTTTATCTCTTAGCATGTTGCTTCAGGCAAAAGACTCTTCAAGACTTACAATGTTCAATATCGCACGATGCAACTCGTCCTTGTTTAGAGAAGTGAATTCGTATGAATTTTCCGAAGCGGGACGAGTTGTTGTTACGAACAGTTTTCGCGTTCCCTTAAAATAGCTTTCTTTCAAAAATTAAAGACGGGAAGATTCTTAGCCGTCGGTGGTTCCTCTGAATACATTTACTTCTTTGCATGAAGAAAATGCCTAAGGTTATTGTCTAAAATGTAATATTTTGCTAGATCTTTTTATATACAGTATAATTCGAACTAGAACTTTTAGAACTATCGTACATCAGACATGTCTGACTAGAAAAGTAAACAAAAACATTGGAGCTTTTTATAGATGTTTTCAAGCGTCCATTGGAGACTTTGAACTACAAGATGAACAACAACGTGAATATCGACTATAGTTAAAGTACAATTTTAAAAACATTTCAGGATGCACATTTACATGAATTGGGTTGAGTTACCCTTTCAGCTTTAAATTTGAGGACATATAGAGATGATCGTTAGCTTCTCTCTCTGCTGCGATATGCGTCTACGTACTCGTGTTCAAGGTGATATCGTGGAGGTGGTTGAATGCGAGCCTGGTCCATATAGTGACTCGAGTAGAATACTCTTTACCAAGAGTCAGCGGTACCCAGACTTTTTGGCATTAATTTACCAACCCCGGGGAAGTGGCAGGCTTCTTGAATTGGCGGTAGCAGCGAACCTCATTGAAGCTTCTGTAACACTATGACACCTAAATCACTGTGTTACCCACCAATAAGGATATTCATCTGCTGAAAACTAGGAGAGTAAAAAAGAAAAAGCATAGTACAGCTTCCAGTTTAAGGTATATCGTGCAATGTATGAATATCTCGAATGGCTTAAACCTAAATTTCAATGTATAAATAATTTTACATGGTCAAAATAGTTGATTAATTTCGATGGTTTGCAAATGCTGTCAACTCCACAAATCGAGTTACTCAATATCATAAAGTTTTTTGTTTAGCTTTTCGAATTTTCACTTCAGCTCCTTGTCCTCTACTTCTTAAAACTTACACTTATACCTTTATTTCGCTTATCATATTTATTGATAATGAAATCACTACCGAATGCCTCAAGAACTGGATTTGTTTGTATGATCTGATCCTCAAGTGTGATCCTTTTATGATTATCCATCTTCTTATCAAATTGTTCTTGTTGAGAAGCACCGACGGCAGCG
>KN716312.1:36818-48716 GCA_000816705.1 Dictyocaulus viviparus | reverse complement strand
TCTATTTCGGATACATCTGAATAGTTGGTCTTATTGTATCTGAGTGGTCTCGTACTTTAACATTCATTTCGTGGTAGATTCGTTGAAATATTCATGACATTCTTTCTTCAACTCCACTAAACTAAAAACTTAGCAATCTTTCAAAAACTGGATGCATATTGAAAAAAGAAACTTTATAATTGTCTTTTTGTGATAAGTTATTCAAATAGAACATCTTTCGTCAATTGTATGGTGATGTTAGAGCGTAATGATAAACATAATATCGATTATCGATTTATCGACTATCACTTAAGTAACTAGATGACAAACAACAACTAGACAACGTCGTTAATATCGATAATGACATAGGATGGAAACATATGTAATGAGGTAGACAGATGTTTATATTGAATTTCAAATGAGAAAATCTCGATGTTTTCCCTGTATGATCCTTGAGTTTTAGTTAATGCTGATGATATCGAGGTTTCGAGTTTCAGCCGATCATAGTGAATATTTCAGACCTGTAGCAGGACATGTGAATCTTTGTCCGTCAGCGTTATCCACACATCGTCATGATCGTGAGATTTTGCTGTCGACGGTGAAGCACGAAATCTTGCATGCACTCGGCTTCAGTGTTGGCTTGTACGCGTTTTTTCGTGACGAGAACGGAAAACCACGTACAAAACGGTAAGCGTTAAAAACTTACGAAACAAAACAAAGAAACTGCTGACATGTGGAAGAAGTTTATTACTAACGAAAACAAAAAACAAATTTACTTTTTTCCAACATTACTAATTTGTTGCTGATTGTGTTAGGTCAGGATTTCTAGACTAATTAAATTAGTGCAGTAGATTATTTTCTTCTTAAGGAATCGCTATGGAAAACCAATTTCATTGAACAAAGAGTTGGGTTATTATGATTGGGATCGTAGCACGATTACTACAATTTTACGAGATGATTGGTGGACTGGAGAAGGCAAGGTGAGTTCTAATGTTCTATATAATTTCGTGATCGTTATATCAACTTGGTATATCCAATGTGAAGCTTTATTCTGACTAGTAAATCTTCAATGTCATCTTTCTAGAAATAACTTATTCAAGTAGCCTACAGGTACGATTTTGTTTCTAACATCTGAGAGGGCCACAGTGTTTCTTTGAAATTCCCTCCATCTAAAAGCTTACAACTATTTATTACAAGTTTTACTCATGAGGTCGCTATTCATTATCAATATTTTTGGTGGAAACGTTTTTTGAAAAACTCCTGTATTATTTTTTTCCCGTCAATATATTGAATCTATTTTGTAAGGAAACTAACTGCCCTCAATTATCAGTCAATCGTTATAATAATATTTTTTTTCTCTTGATGATCTTGTACAGATAAAGATTATGTATGACACATTTCCAATAAAAGATTCAAATGATCACTTTTGAGGGTATCTTGAACCTCAACATGAATAGTTTCCCATGCGGCGACTTTTTGAAGCGGTTTTTGTAGTTGGAGCAAAAGTAGTAACTTCGTTATAACTTAATGAATGCTCTAGGTTATCCTCTGGTTAGATGATGTCATCGTATTGATTTATAAATATACATTTGTACCTCGCATTCCAAAATACATAATCGCTGCCTTCAAAAAGAAGTAACGTCAACAAAAACAGTCCACAATCAAACTGACTTCAGTTCTTTACAGAATAGTGCTTAGCATATATGCTTATAGCATAGTTGGAAAGCATGTAGCATATATATAATACGTAATTACTAAGACTGTTTTATAACTTCTCATTTCACTCCATCCACCTGGGATTAAATTAGGATTTATATGCTAATTCCAGTATGCTTAGGTAATTCATCCGGTACATATGGTTGTCACACCACGTGTCCTCGAAGAAGCACGTCGTCACTTTGCTTGCGATTCCTTAGAAGGAGCTGAGTTGGAAAATCAAGGTGGAGATGGCACAGCTTTAACGCATTGGGAAAAACGCGTATTTGAGGTACAAAACATTTTGTTCTTTGTTGTAGTCCACAAATGTTCTATGGTAAAGTTGACATGAATCGCTGTAGTTGACAAAGTGAAAGACGAAGATAAAGTGAAAATGATTATGAACTGAAATAGTGCAATGAAGTTGGCTTTGAAATGAATTAGTATTTTATATCTCAAAGAATAAAGCTTTAGCAGTTTTTCTTTCAATGGTCACCTGGCTAAGTAGGAAGTTGTTGTATCAATACTCTCCTGTCATATAATTCATAACGATTCTTCAAGTACTTACATATGTACCCGTCATCTGTGAGAGCCTCAGAATTCCCTTCATTCATGCGCTTTTCTTTCGCTTGTCGTTCAGTTTCTTTTGTTCCAAACTGAAGGCTTTTCAATCTATTATAAGATAAGATAGATATTAAAATAACCTTTGACGCTGATCAATCCCTTGTGGATGCGACTACGCATTCGTGTTCATCGTGATATTGTGGAGGTGGTTGAATGTATGTCTGGTCTATACAGTGACCTGAGTTGACTACTCTTCACTAAATCTGTGCTAGTTATTTTATCTAGATTTCTTTGGTGCTAATTTACTGGCACCAGAGGGATGCCGATCTAAGTAGGCCTGAGGGGTGCCGCGAACTGACTCGGGCCGCCGTGTCACTGATAACTTTTATAGCGATCGTCTGTTTTATTATTATTATAATCCAGTAAGTAAATATAAGAGTCGTTTCACGAAAATAGAGACAGATATGCTTTGTAGCTTAGCACTCCTTGCGAGATGCTTGTAGGTCTGTGGGCTTATGCCTACTGTGGTATGCCTAACACTATACTACTTTCTACCTCCAAGCAACACTCCTCAATGTTTGCATAACACTATGTTTTTTAAAGGTCATTCAGAATTTGAATGTCAAACATGTTTTAGTTGATTTCAATAATTTTAGAACGAGGCCATGACCGGCACTCATACTCAAAATCCCGTATACTCACGCATGACACTCGCATTACTCGAGGATAGTGGATGGTACAAGTCAAATTACGAGTACGTCTATAAAAAATTTGAGATGAATAAAAAAGTTACAAATAATTGATTTGCATGGGACGAAGCATAGAATATGAATGTATTTGAATGAAAATTTTTCGATTTAAATCAATTTGACAAGCATTACATATTTATGCATGTTTATGCTTCGTTTTTGAGCTTGGTATGACGTCATTCATGAGTCTTAACACGGTAATCAATATTGCCAAAAATTTTATTGCCAACCATTGGTGATCAGTTTCAGTAATCAGAAATCATCAC
This sequence comes from Dictyocaulus viviparus, assembly GCA_000816705.1. Lineage (NCBI taxonomy): Eukaryota > Metazoa > Nematoda > Chromadorea > Rhabditida > Metastrongylidae > Dictyocaulus > Dictyocaulus viviparus. Next base: position 45,463 of record KN716312.1, on the reverse strand, counting down.
TTTCTAACAATGGAAAAATTATCTAAATTTTCATTGCTCATTCATTTATTCATTTTTTGATAAAATGTAATTATAAAATAAATGTATTCTTCAAAAATCTTCAATGAGCGATTTTTAGAAAAGCTGAAGAATTACACTGGGGTCGAAAGCTTGGATGTGATTTCGTCAAGAAAAGTTGTGGTGAATGGATCAAAACAAAAACAGACAAGTTAGTTTCAAAACGTACGCTCGCTTTCGACTTTTATTGATTTACAACTTTCTTAATTATCTTACAGTTTTTTTCTTTTTTTCTTACAACATTTTTTCATTCTGATTACAAAAAATGCCAAAAATTGACAAGTGGTTTGCATCAATCTTTGTTTGTTAGCCAATATGACCAATTATCTTCTGAATTCATTCACCTGGATAACATGAATTTCCGTTGATCAACGACAATGCAGGTGACAGTGAAATATTCTTTTCTTCCTATCGTTCACGAAGGTGATCTTGTGGATTTCTAAGGTTATTAGGGGTCCTTTGAGTATCATATTTCCTATACAGTACTGTCGTGAAGAAACCTGACAACTGGGCACAAAGTGTTTTTGTAGTACGTTTGGTTTAATAGAATGCAATCACGTACAGCCTGTGTCAATCGGACATCATTCACACACATCACATGTCCGACATACCTATTCCTTGATAGCTTGGCGTGTATGGATACATCCAGGATCTTCGATCGCTGACGTAGGTCAGAACATCGGTATTCCTCTCTCACCTGTGTGATACATGAAGCGCCTGGCATCACTCTTTTGATGGTGCCCTTGGATCGCGCTTAATAATCGTTAATCTTGCTTTCGTAATCTCTATCTTTTTGAGATATGCTTATTTTATTTTACAATAATTTCGCCATAGGAGGGGTAATTCTGGTTCACCAATAGTGAAAGCTTTCTCTAGTTCAATAAAGAGCAAACATTTTTTTTGTTGTTTTTGGTTATTCGTATTCTTGTGTAACTTATATGAGTCCCGTGGTTTCGTGAATATAGTCTTGTTGAACCTTTTGCAATCTTACTTGCTAATCCGGTGGTTCTTCGTCTAATGTTCTTCCCATCTTGTTAAAAATGACTTATGTGTAAAACTTATAGACGTCAGATAAAATACAGATTGGTCAATAATTGCTAATATTGTGAGTCTCTTTTCTTGTTCTGCAATACGGTCCTGCTAGTTTTCCACTAATTTGTAGCTTTGCACCTTGACAGGTAGAGTGTCAAGCAAGAGTCAAGCCAGTGTTCTAATGAGAACTGGCAGTAGATTCTTTAGCTGTTGCTTTTATTAGTTTCCAATCGTGTTGGATCCGATCTTGAAGACGATATTTTGCCGACGAAATAACATATCGGATTTCGGATAGGAGTCCTAAAGCAACACAGTCGTATTTTTTCTTTTTAAATACAGGTAAATGGAGGTGACTAAGATGAATAAGGTTTCGTCTTTTAAAATTACTAGTTTTTGCTTTATTATGCGTAATGAAAAATTTGGCGCAAAAGATGCTGTCGGACCCCGCACAGAGCTTTGAACATCGACAACCTCTAAAAAAACCTGTTCATCGTAAAGGTGAGGGAAAAAGAATTGATGGTGACGACCAAGACTGAGTTAACAAGTACACTTACGCCACCGCCTGCTATCTCATGCTTCGAAAAACAGTTCCTCATTGTTATAAATAACGCATCATGGCTGGTGTCTTTTGACTTGGGCCAGTTTGATGACGTTGTTCTGATTTTTCGAATACGCATCAGAATGTGTTTTATGGAAAATTCTAGTGCAAGCATTCATGCGTTTTATGTACAAGTCGTCATCTTAGTCCTTTCACGTTTGGGCAGCCTAATTTAGCCATGAGGTTTCAGCAGCCTCTCGGTATTCTGTCCTACCCAACAGCGCCGTATCCGTGCTCTTTCGTAGTCAAGGGAATAGAGGTCGTTTTTTCAAACTGTTTTTTGCGATTGTCACCACGGCTGTCTTGAAGAGCTGTTTTGTGAGGCTGTAAGATTTGTTTACTCGCGGTCAACTTACAAGTATACAACAAGAGTGGACTGGAACGTATTTGTTGAAGGTGACTTTTAACCTACTCCTCTGTCCGTCCTAGTCGTTTGTTTGCGAGCTTTTAGCCGAATCGACGTGCTGGATGCAATCCGTATGCACCTAAGCACAAGACTGCACACATTCATAATTCGTGTTGACTTTCAATACAATTCAAAAATTATGGATTTCACCTTTTATTTGCTTGCTAAAGAATATTTCAGAAATCCTTATCCTGATACGTTACTCTCCCAACCTAATTACAATATGCTTAAGTTTTCTTAGCATGCAGAAAGAATGATGTTGTAGACGAAGATGTGCGTTAAGAGTTTCCGATTTTTTCGCTATCTCATCTCACTCATTCATGACTAATTATGTGACACATAAGGCCCGATGGTTCTTGAACTCAAAGAACTGCTAGAAGTGACAGAAATGCTAAATTCAATGCTGTAGGATTGGAAGATGTACGCTATGTTAATCCTTCATGGACACTATCTTTATGTCTGCTCTAAGAATCTGTCGATTTAGATTCCAACCTAATTCGAAAGCTACAAAATGACCGTTGGAATCACTATTCATTAATATGCAATCCTATTTTATGACCAATTTCTGATTTATCGATTTCAGTGAAGAATTACCCACTCCATTTTGTAACGAAATCAAACATGATGGAAGGAAATCCTTAGCTGTCACCAGGTAATTATTGAGTGGTAATTTTAATTCTTCAAGCTAAACAAATTGCTTTTCTCCTATACTTATGACCCAAATGAGTAGATTTTGAAATTCAAAAGATTCAGTTCAGTTTGATTTTTCAAAATCTTCAAATTCAGATGTACCTCACAGCGTGACTCGCTAGCGCTTTGTAACCTCGTACCGTATAAAAAGGTAATTTCTACAGTAAAATTTTAGTACTAAATATTTGCTTTGATCGAAATGGTGCTTCTGCAGCCTTCCGCTTGCGAATGGCTAGTGTCAGAGTCCGTAGTATTTCGACCAACCAACCTACTTTTTCTTTGCCAACTATTTGATGTCCCTATGTGAGGTACTAAGAGTGAAATCACTTATATTCAGGAGCTGCCTTTACAATTTCGGAATTTTGCCGTAATTGATGGTGTTTCACAAGAGGGTGCAAAGCACTATGGGGGTTCAGTTGAATTAGCTGACTTCTGCCCCTATAGCCAGGTTGGTGTCACGATTCAGACTTTTCCAAGAACATATACAACTCAACTACTGAACATCAAAAGAACTTCTGAATACAAAAAAATTAGAGAAAAGGAATCGCATAATAGGCGAAACATTCTTGTACGTTTTCGACTAAAACTTGTATGAAATACGTGGAATATTCGTAATGATGCGGTATTCCTCCTGAGGTTCGAGGTTACGCCATTAACTCAGCATCATCACGAATATTAGAACATCATTATAACCTATCATAGTTGATAGAAAATTAAAATATTATGACGATTACGTGAAATATTTTTTACCATGATTTAAGCGTTTTCTAAGCAAAGCGAAAATAGAAGAAGTAGACAAAAATTTCCAAATGAACTTAAAGCTTTTGAGATGATATTTTTGTGAACTCAGTTAGTATAAGACAGTTTCACACAATCAAAAAAGTCTTCTCCATTCGACTGGAAATGATTCAATGTATTTTTTTTTCCAATTAAGGAGTTTGAATGGAAATTGCCAAATACGTCGATTCGACGCGATTCACGTTGTGAGCTGGAGGGAAATAATCGAGAAGGAGAAGATATTTTGGAGGTAGAAGTACTACAGTATACTTTCATACTCTCTTAGATACTTTTTTTCCAAGCTTCGATGAAAATGTTAAGGTACATTGTTGAAGAGATATTCCATTGATCGATTTCATATAATAGCATAAGCCATAACGAAAACTAATTTTGTAAATAACAAACAGTTGTTTTACGGCGAATAGGTAATGACAGTATTTTTATGATTCCTAATAATTGAAAGTGATAAAACAAAAGTAATTCTGACGTCCATCAATCCCTGTTGCGGAGTGCGTTGGCGCATTCGTATTCAGAATGATATGGTACAGGTGATTGAATGGCAAGTCTGTTCTATGCAGTGATTTGAGTTAACTGCTCTTCAGCAAGTTGGTGTTAGTTATTTTCGCCAGGTTTCTTTGGATACCAACTTATGAACCCCGGAGGGGAGGTGGCGATGACTTGATAGGCCTGGGTGCGGCCGCAATTATTACTGACCTGCGTATCATTACAGCCTAAGCTTGTTCTACACAGTGACTCGAGTTCATTACTCTTTACCAAGTCTCGAATGAAGCAATTGGAAAACGTATTGTGATTGGAATTTCAACCAACCTCAGTTCCTTGTCAATTTTTGAGTGAAAAGAAAGAAAAAAGAAGAAAAACTTTGAAAAAAAGTATTCAAATCAATAGACCGTCGAATGCTCTATCCCTGTTCTGGTATATAACAAAATGAATTACATTTTATAACAACGTTTATTCAGAATTCTTCGTCTGCGCATTGTATAACATTCAATAAATAACATTAATCATTCCTATGCGAATTCTCATTACTCAGACCTTTTTGAAAAGTATGAGTCAAGCATGACGAGATTTTTTTTCATGAAGCCTCACCACATTACTCTCCATAGTGGTTTTCGTCTCATGGTGAAGAGATATTAATAAATTGAGAGGACTACAAAAATATCTAAAGTGTAATGAAGCTAAGATTTTCTTAAAGGTATACGGAACCTCATCAAAGTGTTTTGATTTCAAACAACCATGGGTGGAACGAAAATGCGGTCGAACAAGATCGCTATCGCATTATATGGCAGGATGCTATGAGGTATAAATGAGTTATATTTTGATTACTTTTTTTTTAGCATACTTATCGGAAATTATTTTTTTCAGTAAGCATTACTGAGCAATATTTCCTCAAAACTAAGTCTTTACCAAGAAAAAAACGATAAAAAAGGCTGCTGATCCCTTCATAAATTTGTAGAGAAAAAAATATAGAATAATAGAAATCAGGACTAGAAGAATTCTAGACCAAAACTATAGAATTCTAACTGATACGGAACTTGTAAATTATATCATTGTCCCAATTATTATCACCTCTATCTATTAGAATCCTAATGAGGAGATTTTATCACTCATAAAGACTTACGCGGATTTGTGATAAAGGTGAAATCAGAAATTGTCTAAACATGTGATAGAACTGTACAGAAAAATATTTATAAATGAAATTCAATATTTGCATGAGTTGGTAAAGAGGACAAGAAATTTTCTTTGAAGTCATACATAATGACGTCATCGGTGATGATTATGCGGAAGCAGAATGATTTTTCCTTACTGTTGAACAATACGGCATATAAGTCCGTTCAAAATTTTAAAAACACTAGCAGAATAGTGAGGCATGAATTTGTATTAGAATCTACTTTGAAATATTCTCGTACAGTGGATTTCACCTACTTCCAAAATTCAACTACCTCATTCGTTATCAGCTCACTTTATATTATTCTTTTCTTTCCTTTGAAGATTTCCTGATGATATCTTCTAAATGTGGCGAATATCATTTCAATAGATTACAGAGCACTGATTAATTCGGGATATTGAGGTATTGATTCAGTGATAGAGCTAATGACAGTGGATGAAAATTTTAAAATTAAGGCGAAAAATTGCTATTAATTTTAGCTTCTTTATTCGCTGTAAGACTTCATTAGTTATCATCGGCGCGAAAACGTTGAATATTTCACAGTAATTCTTGTCGACAAACAATATTCAAGTAGTTGTTGTTCTTCATCGTCAAAGAATCACCACTTCTACCGAACAAGTAATAACCGACATTGTAGATTTGTTGTTGTGTAGCAGCAACATCCTAATCAACTTCACCAAATATATTCCAGTATTGCTATCGTAGTTTTGAATTTTGAGATTGGATTTGATCTATAGAGAAAATGTTTCAGCATTCCTGTCAGAATGGCACACTCTTCATTGCTGTCCACGATTCACCTCTCTATCCGTGTTACTACGAAGGACAACACGTACATATCAAAAAAGTTGGTTTTTTTTCCTTGTGAAGTAATCATGAACCAAAAAAAGTCATGCATTTCAAAAAAAGACTACTCTCTCACTATGTTTCTTGCTAAAGGTTGTGCCTGAAGCAAATCGGAAGATACTATAGTAGTATTGTCTAGGGAGGTATAGAAGAGTACGCGCGCTTCAGTTTAACTAACTGATAATCAAAATGAATCAGCGAGAGTTACTACTGGGCTGTAAGCAGATGGCATAAGTGCTGCACAGAAGGGAAACAACCATTGGTAGTTGTCACCTAACTTGTCTGCTACCGGTTATAGAGAGGCATGACATGAGTACAAAAATACCTTTGTATCATCTTTTGATCAACATCCATATGGCTTATAAATCATGTGGATAGAAATTATCAGATGTGTGCTGAATATAGGAAGCTCCTGCAAAGAAATAATGTCCTCTTTTACTTGAACCGTAATGTATGATGCTTTCAAAAATTGAAAACGTCTCTGAAATTTCATTCACGTTCATCGAGAAAATACCTAGAATGCTGAGGTTGTGTTCATTACAGTCGTATAGTCAGTATTATGAGTCACTGAGCATTAGAAGCCTACTGAAGAAATTATGTAGGTTGAGGGAAATGCACAAGCGATGATTATGTAATAAACAGATCGTCTGCAACAAACTTTGAAACCATCCTTTCAACCTTTCCACTTTGAGTTTCCTTAACATTACCTAGGGAGGAGTAAAAATAGCAATGGTCAGACTTTTTCACGAAGTTTCTCGAAGAGATCATAACGTTTGACGAATTTCTTTGGGAAGAAAAATTATTGTATCATGGCTATGTCTGATAAGAAAAAATGAAGGCTGAAGTGTACATGTTTCACCGATCACCACAGTAACCGAGGATACTTGATATTTCAAATCATGTAGGGGCTTAGATAGAACTTTGATTAAATGTAATTGTTGTAACTTAGAAAAAGCTCGTTTTCTAAATCATTAGATGGCTTATTCTGTAAGGATTATTTCATCTCTCGCCAATACTAACTGGGCTAGAAAATTGAACATGAGTCGATTATTGTACCAATCGCAGCATCAAGAATTACCCTAATCCTTATAATATGAATATCCCTAATAATTGAATATAACAAGTCTGAAAACATAGAAATCGATCGAATGACGAATTTGTTTCTAATGCTTATTGTTAATTAACTCTTCCATAAAGTGATAAAGAGTACAGGAGTACAAATAAATAGGGAGTCACATGAATAAGTGGCTGCTATCTGGAACCATTACAGATTGCCGACGGCTGGCTTCGTGAAGGTGTGATCTTGTGCCCAGATTGCAATGAATTTTGTCTACAATGTAAAACATATACGAAAACGGTCACATATATCGGTAAATTGCTTTGAAATGTTTTAATAGAGTTTTTTGTAGTACTTGAATTTCTAGGAGATCCAATTTTTTTTCTATCTAGGTGACCCCGATCTTGATGAACCATGCTCAGGTTCTTCACTATCAATATGGATCTCATTTTACGTCATTTTCGGATATTCAATCAGATTCATATAAGTCACTGCACTTGTACATTATATTAATTATACATAATCACCATACGTCGTACGCACCTCTTCTACCACATCGACGGTGCGTCAAGGAGCAAATCAGGTGTGCCCTGATTGCTTCCGCGACTAACACTATAAATGCAATTCCTTGCCCTTCGTTATCGTTATCGGTTACTTTTATGCACCGTGGCTCACGTGTAAATAATGTTTTAAATTAAATAACACTTATCGTAGTTTCATTATGCTTTGGTAAACAAAATTCGGATCAGCATTGTATTCAAGAAAGCTAACTAGTCATTCAGATGGGTACTAATCACAACGTTGCCTCCCAGTTTCCTTATCACTAAAAATCCTTAAGTTAATAATCATAAATGTATCGTACAAGCTCGAAAACGGGTTTGCTTGAATGATTTGCGGTTTCTTGTCGTTCTGTTATTTCTGGTGAGACTTTTTTGTTTCTACTGTAGATGATCAATCGGTGGTATGTTAACGTTGACTCCATGAAATGCAATATGTCATAAAAGCCTTCATAACTATTATTCACTTTGTTTCTTTCTGTGATAGTGCAATTTATAATATCTTTGAATATCAACATTTATTGCTGCATCTACGGGTGCATTACTCGTCTGAGTGAAATTTTTAGAGTCAAATGTTAATAGTGAAAGATTTTTTTAAGGTAATACTTCCCGGTTCTGTTAGCTCCTATCAGTCACTTCTTGTTCGGTTTTGCTCTTGTTGTTATATATGGTGGACAATAAAATTATTGATTTTCTTCTACTTTCATCTCACTTTAAACTTTTGTGATCTCAGAGCAAACTTTTCCGTTCTTTTTCTTTATCAATAGGCCAAGTTAGAAGTCGTTGATAGAGCAAGTAATCCTTTTTTATTCGAGTTTTGATGACCCAGTCGACAAACATATTATGTTTTCTTAGTACTCTCCAGCTTTTCAGACCAAGCTAATATCTTATGCATTGAAAAAAATAAAGAGGTTCGTGGTAATAAAGCTAAGTATGCTTCA
>KN716312.1:10785-24075 GCA_000816705.1 Dictyocaulus viviparus | reverse complement strand
TAATAATGGTAGTACTAATGATTACTATACTTTATAATGTTTTGTTTTTATTCTTAATTATTCAACTCAGCGTGGTTTCCATAGTAACGTAAGCAATCACCTGAACATTTTTATGTCTTCGTTCTCTATATCGTCTTCATAAGGGTCGTTCAATAATGAGGATAATTCGATTTCCTACAATTCTAACATGTAGTCTTACGTCGGTCGTTATCCTCTATCCTCCACATACACTTATGTTGCCGTTGAGAGGTCTGAACTATTGAGTTTTCACAACTAATCTCGATACCTTGTGGTTTTCTTCATTCTTTCGAGGGAACGTACCAAGAAGTTTCATCTATTAGGACTGTTAAACCTCACTTTACTGTTTATGAACCAGAAAGTATTTCAAAATATCGCATTCTTTTTTTTACAACATGGACTTAAATTTCCCTTAATACCATAAATACTGGAAAACAGGTCGTCTGCCTTAACGCTATACAACTTGGCCTGTCTGTTTTTCCTCTTTTAATGTGTACATTGAATTTTTTTCCCTCAGTGATCGTAGCTATTGTGCGTGTTACTGCGTTGAATTTTACAGTTATTGCCTCATCAATCTTTTGTCATGCAGCGTCAAGTAGTAAATTTATGATAGCAGTTTTGATTTCTTCTATTTCGCATACGAATTTGATTTTTATTTAACATCTTTTACGAGGGATTCTCTCTATTCGAAACACATCACTGTCCTCTTCACAATACGAAGTGATTTATCAACGAAAACTCATGAGTTTGATTGGTATCAACAAAATATTGTTCGGCTTACTGCTCCACATCCATCCCACATTTCACAAATGTAGCGAAATTATCGTACGAGACTCAACTTATTAATTTGGCAAGATTCCAATGATATTTTAACACAACGCAGATTACGTGGCATCCGAAAATGATATCTGAAGAGGTGGTCATCTATTTTGTGGAACGTTTTCTGCCATTCACCTAAGTTTATTTGTAGACTGTAGTCATTTTCGACATGGCTTTATCCGCATAGTTGACCTCTAGGTCATTACTCATTTATCTGCTAATTTAGGCATCTTTTTGTCTTGTCAAAGTGCTAATCCATTGGTGAGAGTACATTTGTTGAAAAGTCCAGCAAAATGTTTACTATTCCTTTCCAGTAATTTTCGATTCAGTTTTTTTTTGGTGACGTAACGTGTAGATTAGAGAGGAACAAAATAGACTCAATTCAATGTTATGCTTCGAACATGTGGTTTCACTTAAACAGTTTAGATACAAGTGCTTTATTGAAAAAGCTTCAAGAAAAGCAGCTGACAAATGGTATTTTCAGTGTCCTTTAAGAGATTCTGTATTTATCTGCGGTAGTCTTTAGATTACAGTTATGTGTAAAATGTTTGGAACTGGATGAAGCTTAATTTCTTGAGCGATGAGCTTATCATCATCCTATTTATCGATAATACTATTTTATTCGTATATTCCTCTTTTGATTACCACACTGATACTGTCACATCGTAGTGGCATTATAAACCCTCAAATGTTTTGCTTCTTACTATATTTCTGTTACTGGATTTCTGCTTTTCAAAAACAGAATCTGTTATTGCTGTAGTTTTCGCAGTCATGCAATTGTTGGTTCATGCCTTTTGGGCATCGACTAGAGAGTACTGCTGCTGATACATGTATTCTACAGTTCCATGTCATCTGAAGCCAATTAAACCTGTCATTTCCACGAAATCTACGATTCAGCAGCAGATTTCTTTGGGAGGGTGAAATGGTACTGATTTAAAGAGGGGTTCAGCACTGCAAGTCGTTATCTAAGTCAAAATTTCAAATAATTTTTTGACCTTGTGATGAATGCCGGCTTAGCAACTCGACTGCCTCAAACGCATCCCAAACAAATCAATCATTGATTGAATACGCCGTCAATAAATTGGTCTGAAATGAATGAAAGAGTTAGTTTTGTAAGATCCACTTTCGTTATAAAAATAGTTTGTGCACAATTGGTTCCAATCAGTCTTATTATTTTAAACATTATTGTCTGACGATTTGACGACTTTAGGAAATATTATGACACGTGTCAGAGTACACCATTCGTGGAACTCATTTCGTTTATTTACACGAGAAACTACCTCACATCTCAGGTCGTATTCTTAGTAGTCTTATGTATTTCACAAGTAATAACTATCTCAGATGATAACCGCTTGTCAGAAGTGGTGCCACTGTAGTTGTTTTTTTTTCTGATTACCGGTTATCAATGGATTGCATTCAATAGAGTATTTTACCGCTAAGAAAACTGGAATTTTCAAAATTGCTATGGTTGTGTGTCAGTAGTGTGGACAACTCTAGAGGGTTAGAAGACACTCTAGAGGCCCACAGATGAGGTTGCTTGCTCCGATGCTTTTTCAGTACCACCTAAATTTCTCACATGGGTTGAATTAGTGAATTATTGCCAAATTCATTTGTAAACAACACTGAAAAAACTAGTTGTCAGTTATGTCACTGCACGAAAATCAAATTACTGTAATTTTTTGTGATATCATGTGCCACAATGTATTGTTTATGTTGTTGTTATATCACTTTGCTCGTATCTTCAGTTAGCAAACAATATTATCCTCACTAGTTTCATATGATCTACCGTAACATCTGTTGTATGACAACTAACGCTGTGAATTCAAATTTCCATATAAATTTCTTCTTTCCAACTATAGTGGTCGTTATCCTCCTTTTAAGAAATTGATTTTGACAGATTTGCTTACGTTTCTGTTTTTCCTCGGAAACTATCCAAGAATTTTTTTAGGGCTAATCTAAATGCCCCGTAAGCGGCAAGGAAAACAATATGAATATCATTACGATGAGGAGTGCGGACTCTTAGAGGTCGGTATGAAATCTAATATAAATAATTTCTATCATCTAAATTACCATTCATATATTTCATAAACGTAATTCTTACTAAAAAGTTCGTATACTAAGTTTGGTGTAATGCTGAAAACGAGTTCGTCCTATAGAGGACAATGTGCAGAGTTCAATGCTTCATAGTTGATTTGCATATTACTCAAAAATCATCGTGCTGTTTTATCTAAAGATTTACTTGCTCTTCAAATCAGAAAGATTTATGCTAAAATTGAATAATACGTCACGATATCGTTGAGAATGTGGTTTTTTTTGGTTTATTAGATTTCTATCTGCTGAAATTTTTATTCAACAAACAACAGAGGTTGTTTCACAATAATTTATCGTAAAGATCTGGCATGTGGACAGTTTCACTTTTGAATGAGAAAATTAAGTGGTGCTCAAAACTCTGAGTAGGCAAAATCCACTTAAATATAATCCTTCATGGAGACCTCATTTTTTATGAGACGTCCATTTGAAATTTGATAGCCGATATTGAGAAGCACTAGAGAGTTTAGGAGAATAATCTGCAAGGGCTCCGGTTTAGTGGTTGTCGGTTTGCTCCAAACTTGAGTGGTCGCACCTCAAACTTAGGTAATTAAACCGTATGCTCGTTTGACGACGATGCTGTAAAATAAAGAGTGAGCGAAGATCACGGATGTCAGGTTTATTTTGGAAGCAGAAGCAGCGTATGTCCGTCTTATAATGACGATACTTAAGATTGAAGATTGAAGATTGGATGAAGGTCCCAGAGTTGAGTGCGTGTCTTCGTCAGAAGCAAAGGCAGCTACACCAGGTGTTACCCCGTTAAGAGTCAACAGCCAGACCTCAAACTTGGGTTATTAAAAATTTACTAAAAAACACAAAACATTACATCACGATTACAACAAGGATAAATCGAGAACATACATAATAGGATTAACACTATCAATTGTACGAGATTTGTAATATAATGATATAACGACAACCAGTTTAATGGCAAAGGTGGAAGAAGATTGGGTTGAGCCGTGAGTGAGCGTATGGAGATGTTTACCGTAACTGCTTATATAGCGAGGAGGCGGAGACTTCGGTATAAGGAAATAATGTCCTTTTTCTGTTCGTCAGCTAAGTTCATTTCCAGAAACATATCGAAATTATGACCTTTTATGAATCAGGACATTTGCACTTTCACTGGCCTCCACCATTTCTAACTTTCGATACGATGACTCAGAAACCACAAATTAGTATGATATGTAATATGTCTTTGCTTTGCATACAATTTGGATGATAAAGTAGAGATTACTCGAGAGAGTATTCTCTACAAAGAATACGATGAAGAGCATTCTTAGTATGGCTTGTGTTCCACATCATCAGCATTATCGTTCAGAATAAGATGAAATCGAGTTTTCTATTCACTGCCTTTTTCATTTTAATTTTAGGATTTATTCCTCAAAATGGTAACGAATCGGTATTCCTTCAACTAAACCAGTTAGATCATGGTAGTATACTGTGAAAACGACTTGATAATATTAGAACGATGATCTATAAATTTTGGAGGATGAAGTTCTTCCAAAAGGATAATAGCAGTAAGATAAGATAAGCTTTGGCGTTAATTCCTCGTGGCAGGGTATGCCTACGCTTTCGTGTTCAATGTGATATCATGGTGAGGGTTGAATGCGAGCCTGGTATATACAATGACTTGAGTTGATCACTCTTCATCAAGTCGGAGTGCTAGTTATCTTATTCGGATTTCTATAGTATCAATTTACCGAAGCCAGAGTGATGGCGGAATCGGTAGGCCTGGGGGGTGGCCGAGATTGAACTGATTTAGGTCCGCGTGTCACTGTGGTGGCACCTCCATCAATCTGCTCCTTCGCCCCTTCATAATAGTGGCAGTATTAATGAGAATTTTGTAAGAATGCAAAAATGAATTGATTCATTTACGTTTTACTAGATAAGACAAAATAATATGATAAAACGTTGTAATTTTACACACTCTATTCTTTGTACGTACGTAAAAAACGAAACGTTGAAACGAAATCCAAATGGAGAACCATGCTCATAACTTAGTTTAACGTATACACTATATAAAACAATAAAAGCATTATTAGATATAATAAGATAATCTTTGGCGTTGATCAATCCCTTGTGTTGGGATGCGCCCCCGCATTCATGTTCAACGTGATATCGTGGAGGTGGTTGATTGCATGTCTGGTCCATACATTGACTTGAGTTGACCACTCTTCACCAAGCCAAAGCCAGTCATCTTACCCAGACTCTGGTACCAATTTGCCGACCTCGTAGTGATGGCTGGCTGGGTAGGCCAGACGGGTGGCCGCGAACTGATTCGGGCCGGCGTGTCACTGCGGCACCTCCACCACTGACCCACTGCGCCCCCCTAACTGTATCCCCTCCTAATAAAAGCGTAATTGTATCACGTAAATATTTGTAAACATGATGTTCTGGCATATTATGAAATTTGATTACACGTATTTGAACGCTGCGGTTCTACTCTTTTTATTCTCAAAAAACCAAGTGTAGGAAAAAATTAAATTGACTCATAATAATAATTAATAAAGATTTGTACCCAATCTATACATTAACGTGAATAGGCATTGGTTACATGTATGCTATTTAGGAAATCATCAAAATCACTTCGCCTCCAGGGAAACAGAAATCTGTTAAAAGATACAAGAAGCCAACCGATGCTACTGATGTGTCAAGCTGGAAATCAATGAACCACGCTTATTGCGTGGTTTGCAGAGTGAGTATACATCACGTCTTCTGAAAATTTTTGTCCGTTTCTATGACAACAATATTCGACACGTGAGCATATATTTACTTGGTGTATGTTCGACTCTCTATTTTAATTCCTGAATATACATATACTGAAGTAGCAAATTTCCTAAAATGAAATTAATCTGCCTTCGTCTTAAGGGTGGAGCAATAGTTCACCCATGGCTATCGATAATGTTCATCTACGCCACTGTATGTTATAAGAATTTTAATATGAAACAAATGCTATAGAAGCATGCAGTTTATTGAAAGCTTGCTGAAGGTGTACTATCTGATAGGAAATGCGGCTGGTTTGAAAAATTTGATTTCGACTTTCCTGATAAACCGTGTCCTGGGCGATCATCCTTCATTGATCATCTGTTAAGACATTTGTTAAAGCAAGGTCTTTTTCAAAATTACAGAAGTGAACTGGCAAATTCTGTTACATCCATCATATTCTCTGAATCTAGCGCCGTCCTACTATCACCTGTTTTTGTCCTTACAAAATTTCTTCGGAGTGCAAAAAATTAAAAAGTGAAAAGAATGTAGAACAAACACTGGTTCAGTTTTTTGCATCAAAAGATGAAACATTCTTCAAAAATACGATATACAATTGCTATTACATTGGCATGAAGTCGTTAACAATATACTATTTAAATAGATTCATTGACGGTTGAGAACTTGCACTTTGTTTTATTCCAAAAACGAACAGATCATTCGATAAGCATTACCGTAATCTATCTCCTTGGGAGATACTCCACTCACTTTTTGTCTTGATATTATGTTGGATATGTTCGAATGGGAGTGGTTTGTACAATGACTTGAGAGAACCAGACTGATGCAGGTCAATGCTGCTTACCCTCCCAAATCATCATGATGCTAATTCAGCGACCTCTGAGGGAAGGAAGGCTTAGTCAGCCTGAGTGCCGTGCTTGAACCCGCGTATACGGTACCAATCCCACGTGTCACTTTGGCCTCTACCTCGCCACAACTTCAGCTCACCTCTAACATTTGTTTGTAGTCAATTGACTTCGTGTTACAATTATGATTATTTCTTGTTAATAAATTAGATTATAATCCGCCAGACATATAAACATTTAAATCTAGGTGACAATACATGGAATCCGTCAAGTTTAATCGTTGCACGATGAGAATTGAAGTATGTTATACTAAAATCGTAGCAACTTTCGCCATTACTGAATGTATATCTCTTCTAAACGGTGCATAAGTAGAGCAACTTATTAGTAAACCGATCTCTGCTAATGAGTTTGGAATCTTTCATCATTTATTGTCACCTCCACCATTTATTCTACGCTGACAATTTAATTATCATATTTCCTTTTGGAAACCCAGCTTGGACTCTTCCCCCTGAACATACAAATTTTGGAGTTGTGATCGTAATTCATTTCACTATCTATAAAATACGTTGGCGTCACTACATCGTACACTGTCCGCTGTAGCTTTAGAGTCCAGGCGCTGGAGAGATAGTATGTAGGCGTCAAATTTTGGACTCTGCAAGGCATGTTGTAGCTCTAACAAATCTAGAAAGCGACCGTGTCGACCTACAGACGGTTTTGTTTAAACGTGTAACAACAGAAAAGCTTTTTTTGGCGCATATCTATTCGCTACGATGACGAATGGATGAAATTTGCCTCACAAGACCAAACACATGATAGCTATATGATGGAACACGCTCGTTAATCACATTGGAAAACCATGTTATTGATTAAGATAGAGGCTAAGATGTTTATTCACTAAACGGATATCTCCTGAAATCTGAGGATTCTGGCACTTTGTTTAATAAGTTCAACAACTGCTACTATTCATTCAGTTAGACTCGTAAAGCATTCAAAAGGATTTCACGAAGATTTGACGGAAGTTATGATTAATATAAACACTTTAAACTTACTATTCGAGAAATATAAATATATGACTTGGAAGCTTAATATAATAAAAGTTGTCAAAAGTGGTAGATTTGGAAGTAATAAGCGAAGTGAAGAAGTAAATCGTCTTGCATCAGTAAGATGGAAGTGGCGCAACGTAACATTTTTTGTAAGCATTAATTGCATCAAATACATAAGTGGTACAATTTTTCTGCATTAGATTCGATCACCGCCTGTTAAATTAGAATGGATTTGGCAAGCTCGGAGGTCGAAGTTTTAGTGTGAAAAGTACAACTCACAGACGAAAGAAGACGTGAACTAAACTTACGACCTACTTGTTGTGAAGTACGAAATAATTATAAATATGCTCGAAATTTTAGGAGTTGTGGATCAAAACATGTCAAGGCGACTCAAGAAATATTTTGACAAGAATAGCGTAGCTTCACCCAACTACAGCACCTTTGGTCCGGATGATGATAATTGCAAACTGTAATGTATATTAGGTCCTCTGTTACAGGAGTATTAGCAGAGGTACAAATAGAATGAAGAAGTCAATACAGCTTAACAAGGAATACATTGTCGGCACTAATAATAATTGTCAGTGTTGTAATAACATGAAAACTAATACATCTGTTGACCGAACAGTAGAGACACTGATGTGCTTGATAACAACTATCCATGATTTGAGCAGGTTACTACTGCCAAGCTGGATATACTGTCAATCAAGTTGCTTGTATATCCGCTTCTAATATCGTTCTATGATAAATAATCATGAAGAATATCGGTTTTCTTGAGATAGAATAGGTTTTGGCTTTAATCAATTGCTTTACGGAATTACGTATTCGTATTTTACGTGCTACCGTCTAGCCGACTGAATGCAATATTGATCTATGCAATAACATGGATTGACCACATTACTTGAATTAATCCGCATCGAAATAGTGTGCGTAATCTGTAATGTAGTTGACATACCAGCGGATTCGATAACTACTGTCATTCCACAATCCCGTGGCCACAAGTTGCGTGCTATATTTGCAACACATGTGGTTGCTGACGTATTACATCACAAAGGGACGATGTCAGCTTGGTAGAGAATCGAAGTGACAACCAAATGAAATCCTATTTGGTTTAGTTGTTTATTAAGCTCAGTGCTACAGATTTTTCATAAACATTCTCGTGTTGTGCTCCATATCAAGAACAAACTATGAGGTCTATCTCGTTAGACAAGCAACGAGAATAGTTTTTTCGGATGATCATTGTTGTCTGACAATGACGAAGCTGTGATACAGAATAGAAGCGAAAAACGTGGTGATAGCACTTGTAAAGCAACAGATATGAGGTTATCAGGCAAATGCAATACTACAGAAACTTAGCTTTTCTTCCAAACCTTTGTAATGTCGATATGAAAAGATGTATAGTATCATTGCATGCGATATTGATAAATAGCCTGTAATCACTAATCTCGCTTATAGCACTTAATTTTTTCGTATAATACAACAAAAGTATGGAGGAGAAAGCTCAATTCATACAAAATATCTTGAACAAACTAATTAATACTAGTAGCCCGTAGCTAGAAAGATCGCAGGCTGCACGTATCTAATATGATATGAAAGACAAATTATGTGATTAGGAAACACCTACATAAGACGTATATGGACCTTTGAACAACTTCATGGTTTGTATCTGTTTAAATATTATCGGCAAACCTATTATCGAACCGGATTCCATAGTTCATGCCTTCATTTTTGGTCTGCAGATCAATTGTTGGTTACTACTTCAAGTGGCTAGAGGTTTGGAGGTTCTGTCTACGAAATCTTGGAGTTATAGCAATAAACAGAATTTCCAAAACTGACCATTTTTGATCTACCAGTTTGTCATTCATACGCGTTTTTTTTTCATTTCTGAAAGATATTTTATTAAAGAGCTTTTCAATGCAAATTTTTCTGAATTGGTGGTTTGTAGATGACTTCAATTTTCGCAAACAAACTGAAAGTCGTGGTTTTACAACAAAGTTTATTTTTTTTAAGTCTCATAGATTCGATCATTTATTTGGTTTCTCTTTTTTCAAAAAAAAAAGATCCCTGAATATTGTCTACTAAAGTGAAGCATATAAAAAAAATACATATGTAGATTTGATGATATATGTAAATATGAAATGTATACATGAAAAATTTATTTAAACATACGAAATAACGGAAAATATATCGTACTTTTTTGTCTACTTGTACTATTTATCACTTTAGGTCTTAGAATCCTTAGATAATCTTTCAGGAAGGAGGAGAGCTGCTGTGTTGCGATGTCTGCCCTGCTTCATTTCATTTATTGTGTCATGAACCAATTATTCGTCGAGAAACAATTCCTCGTGGTAGGTGGTTCTGTAATAGGTGTCGACGAGCTGCAACAAATACCAATCAAGGAAGACGTAGTTTGACGTTGGTTAGTTTATTTCACATTTTGGCTGAATGCCGAAGCTGAAGCATTCGTTTTAAGATTTTCTGTATTTCGAGTTAGCAGTCATTGACTGAACAACTAATTTGTTTCGCAAATTCTGAAGTATACTCATTACATACTCCAAGTAATATTAAAATTGAGAAGCCATTCTCACGGGAGCGTTTATCCACGCCTCATTAAGTTTTGTATTTGTTCATCAAATCGATCTTTTACTTACTACTTACTTTGTTCTATTTCTCATTGGTGGTGTACTTATTGTTTCATATATTCCTTTATGTTGGAGCATCAAACTTTCATGAACGTAGAACTGTCTTATTTTCTGAAACCGTTTGTTCAGATAACAACCGAGGACGAATACGTAAAAGATGAAATCTCGCGTTGTTTAATTATGAGGAAAATCGAAAACACAAACGATTTCTATACTTCATTGTCAACATCGTTAACAAATTGCAATGCACGCCAAGTAAAGTTGCTTTTGTTTTTGCGATGAGTAGAATCACTTTATCTGTAGCTGCTACATATTCTGACCTATAGCTTATTTTTTTAAGAATGGCATTTACACTCTGTAGAATATTTCAGTTTGTCCTTCCGCCTTCAATACGAGTTGATGGACTGTTACCATACAGTGGTTTAGCACAGCCACGAACAATCATAACCGATGAGCCGTGCACGGTTTGCAATGGGTAACTTATTCATACTGTATCTCAATCATTTTTTGGCCGCATAATATTCTATCGTGTGTTCTATAGGATTGGAGAAGAGTCACCAAAAATACGGTGCGATTTTTGCACCTACGTATACCATATTGATTGTCTCAAAATTCCCATTTGTTCACCGCCATCAGAGACATGGATGTGCCCAAACCACATTGAACCATATGTGGTGATTTTTCATGATCTATTTTGCACAATTTGAATTGAACAGAGATTTTTATTGTAGGCGTAGAGATATTCTTATCTATGTCGTATTTTAATAGCGATAAGTGTGTTTGTTTTATATATTGAAGGATTCAAAACTTCTTACGTCTATAAGTGTTACTGAACGACGTCGATTATGGGCTATTTACGCGAGACAAGCTGTAGACGAACGCAATATACTTATGGAGTTTATGAAGAAAGTAAGTAATATATCTTACTTTCAGAACTTTTCGTATATTTTGAGTTCTTATAATAGTCAGTATGAGGGAGCAGTGGTGGAGATGCTACGGTGTCACGCCGGTCGAGTTGCGGCCATCCCTTAGGCCTACCATTCCCACTTTCTCTCCGAGGTCAGTTAATTGGTACCAGAAAAATCTGAGTAAGGTACTTAGCATAGACTTGATGAAGAGTGGGCAATTTAAGACACCGTATAGACCAGGATCGCATTCACCCACCTCCACGATATCACGCTGAACACGAATGTGTAGGCGCATCTCGCGACAACACATTGATGAACGCCATCTTATCTTATTTTATAATAGTCACTATAACGAAAAATCAAAAACGTTTTAGGTATCTGAAGAACGGCTAAGGAATAAGCGGATTGACTCGAAAATCGCAGTGGATTCAAAAAAGTGAGTATAGGATTTGGACCGTGTTCAATTCGTGATCTTATTATCATTTACAACTAATATTGTGCATTCGTCAATCCATATTTCTGATGAATCCTTGGTTATTCCTTGTTTTAATCAATCGTATTCAAAAACACTAGAATGTTAAAATTATGCATGTTTCTTGTAGTCCTTAAGATCTTGTGTTGCGATGAATAATTTTACGTACACGAAAACTACTATGGCACAAATTTTCTGCACTTTCAGATCGCGTGAACCTTTTGAAGATCCCTTAACGCAAGAGTCAAATAAGCACCTGACCAGCTGTAATCCGAACGACTCTATGAAATGCCCAAACACTAACTCAATATGTCATTATCCATGTTATTCACAATCATATCCAGAACAACAGTGTTCTTCACCTACATTCTGCTCTGCAGTCTTACCCCAGTCAGCGCACCAGGAAACTCATAGATCTGATTTGTGGTCATATGATAAAACATATAGTATAATATTACCCGCTTACAAAATTTCAAGAAGAGAAGACGAAAAATCTCGAGAATCTCGATACGTTCATGTCGATTTTGCACTCGGCGAAGGCAACTTGTCGTTGGATTGCCGATCATATTCGACACGAGAAGACGTTTGTCATCGTCCAGTTCGAATCACTGCAAGCTCTGATGCCCCGTCACCCTGTCTCGTTAATAAATCTATTTCTGTTATAGAATCAGGAAACTCACAAAAAAACCGTCAACATCGGGCGAAAAAAGGATACTCATTGAATGTAACTATTCCTGAGTTAATGCAATCTTCAAGTTCCGACCAACTCAATTACGGAGAAGGCTCTTTGTTGAGAGCATTCCTTGACAATGCAGAACCTTCTTCAATGCAGTCTTTAACAATAAACAAGCCTTTAGTGTTACGACGAACTCGTCGCTTGAAGAAGCTGTTAATCAAGTCAACTATTTGAGGTGCAATCAGAGCTAATAGATTACCATGAAGATCTCCGTGAATACTATATATTAAGTTGATTTTATTCAGGTCAAATATATAACAACGACTAATGTGGAGACATACTATGGTGGTATAAGATTTGTACCAACCGATAATGTTTGCCTTGAAGACTATATGGAATTCACTCAGGAAATGAATAAGTGAAATTATATACTAGTTAGTTTTCCTATGTGAATTTGCACTTTGTGAATTTTCCTCATGTTATATGACTACAATGTCGAGATTGGTACGGATTCTTTGATGTCATTGCCGTCTACCCTACTTCAAATTTTGTATAGTTCAAACGGTGAGCAGGAAACTCACAGCGTTAGTACATCAAATACTTTTAAATGGAGTTGTAGATGATATGTCTTTAGTAGTTTGATCTCTGTGCAGACTATTTACCACAGAAAAAAATTATTTTATTACTGAATAGTTATTTTGGTATGAAAAATGTAATGTGTGACAAATTTTCGAACAAGAAATATCTTGATCTCGTGGAACAGAACTGGATTTTCCGGGAAAGTTCCCTTCAAACAATTAGATATTCGCGCTTAATCAAAGTTGAGTTATAATAATTTCGAATCACTGTTTTTTTTTGCAGTAATTCATTGTTGTTGTTTATAAGATCTGTCCTCCATATATATATTGTATTCATTCATTTTTTATTTTTTGGCGAAACGGTACTTCGTTCATTTTTACATCATTCTAATGAATTTGTTGATGTTTAAAGTTGAAAAAATGTGTCATATTAATAAAAGTAAGTCTATTTGCCTTCCAGTCATATCGCTTTCGTTCTTCAGG
>KN716312.1:0-10632 GCA_000816705.1 Dictyocaulus viviparus | reverse complement strand
TAAGATCTGTCCTCCATATATATATTGTATTCATTCATTTTTATTTTTTGGCGAAACGGTACTTCGTTCATTTTTACATCATTCTAATGAATTTGTTGATGTTTGAAGTTGAAAAAATGTGTCATATTAATAGAAGTAAGCCTATTTGCCTTCCAGTCATATCGCTTTCGTTCTTCAGGTGGTGTCATGTTTCTTGTCCGGGTAATAATTGTTGTTTGTAAATATTATTTTATTTGTTAAAGCTTTGTGAAATTTTTTTGACCTGTTACTGTTTGTAGACCTCAAAATAAAGTTTAATTTTCGGAAGGTTGTGTGATATTTCTTGAACAGTGGTCAATATCCAATAATATTTCTCTTAATGATTATCCTAGTACTAACATTCTGCCTCATTTTGACTTTGTTAACAATTACATTTATAACAGCCTTTTGTTAAAGGCAACACAAGATTTGTCGAGATTTGCAAAGTACTCCTACATGTTAGCAGTTTTTCATGGTGAGTTATTTATTGCTTTGTTTTCTTTTTTTTTCCTGCAGATATTGTATGGTTGTAAAAAATCAACTCTGATACCATTGTTTGCGTTATAAAATAGCACCACAGTATAAAAGGATGTTCTCTCAACATATAGGAACTATTTTTAGCGTAGTTAAGGCGTACTTTCTTACTGGAGTGGTATAGTTGAGATCAAGACCCGGTCACTCGCTTTTTTGTGGCATTAGTTTCTTTAACACAAGTCTTTTGATTATATTGTTTCGGTAGATTTGCATTTTGGGGATGGAAGTAAGGTTTGCATTTTCAAACTCTTGTCATGGATAAAGAAGGAGAGCACCAATGCCCCCATTCGAATTCTGTAGAACTGTTTCAAATTCATGGACATGTGGGATAACGGCAGAGGTGTGACCGTGACGCATAAGTTTAAATTGTGCTTTTGGCCACCCACCTCCAGGGCTAAGCGAGCTTGCCATCCTTCCAAGGTCGATAAATTGGTACTAGAGAAATTTGGATAAGATAGAGTGCACTGACTTGGTGAAGAGTGGTCATTTCAGGTTACACTATAGACTAGGCACACATTCAAATACCTAAGTGATATTATCTTGAACACGATTGCGTTGACACATCCCGCAACAGAGGTTGATCAACGCCAAAGCTTGATGCTTATGAGCTAGACTGATGATTACTGAATGAAAATTTCTAGGACAGCATTCAATATGCCTTCTTCGTAATATTGGAGCACACAAAAGAATCCTTCATATAATCCGGCGATGTAAATTTTGGACAGATCTTATATAACACCTATACTAATATAGATGTATATCATGAATATGATAATTATGTGGAGAATTACCGACATTTTATGATACATTGCTCTCCATTTTCATCGATAGCTATTTTTATTACTGCATCATATATTCTCGAACTGTTATTTTTATTGCTACACCTCGTTTTCTATACCCCACATATTTTCTTATTTTTTTTTGTGTCGATATTTATCTCTCTTCAGTAGGTTTCTGATCAGAATCAATGGGCGGGATGCATATGTGCGAACTTTCGGTAAAAATGAGAATGATGGTACACCGTGACTTTCTATTTGTATGAAACTTGTCAGAATGAAAGAGTTGCCACTACACCAAACTAAATAGGCTGTGATTACGATTATTGTATGTTGAAGTTCCGTACGTACTATTGATTTAAATAGATATAGTTTGGCATACTGTTAGTTTACTTGGACGTGCTCTTTACACATCAAGGGATGTGCTTAGTGCTCGATTTGGTGCCTTAGATTTACAACTACGCGTAAGCATCAGGGAATTAGTTGAATCGATAGTTTAAGAATAATTTAGATAATAGTTCTTAGACATCCGTGATTCCCAATACTATATTAAGTGAAAAACCTCATAGTGATTAGGTCAATTCAGCAGAAGCATTAATATTTGAGAGTATTATTCTTGGCACGCTGTAGTTTCTTAGAATAAGGAAAACTTACGTTCACTGTTTCCTTTTTCTTTTAATAGATTCTTGTCATTTTCAAGTTTTTTTTTGCATAAATTGTGTCAGTTCGGATAACTTATTCCGATCATATGCAACTATTTATTGTTGAAATTAGGGATTTTCGATCTCTGATTAGTCAGTCAACTCATCTAATAAAATAGATTTTAGCTACTTAAATGACTAGATAATTCAATATCTTCCTAATATGATATCTTGAGTTTCATTTGTTGTGCTCAAAGCGATACAGATCAAGTCATCAGATAGCGAGTCGAGGCTACCACTTTTTAATACTCGAGGATTTTCCAGGATACCTACTCGGAGTCTTTTCTATTGATCAACTATTTTTCACTCATCCCATGTGTGACGTGTGATGAATGATCAGTGTTGAACGCTAGCTCTAAAATCTGAAAATCACGAGAAAAATTGCTCATATCATAATCGTAAGATAGTCCAAATAGTAGTAGAACAAATTTTTGTAAAATTTATCAAGAAAGGCAATAAAAGTCATGCGTTATGATGTCATTTGTAGCATATAATTTAATTTTGGATGCGGAAATTGAGTGAAACTATTCTCTGAGACATATCCTAATACTATCTGCTATCAGTCATCAGATTTATAGAAGACCAAAAAGATTCGATGTTCATCGGTAAATTATAACTCGAATAAAACTGAATTGTGAAGAGAAAAAACCTTCCCAATATTCTTTTGTTACAAATAGGTAGAAGTTTTAGATTCTAATAAATTTTGCTTATTGATGTTTCCAGTTCTTTGATAAAAAGTGATGTGTTGCTTGTGATAGTATATGTGTATGTTTATTTATCAGTGTTATGACGATTTCAGTCACAAAAGTTGGTGAATGAATGGTTGACAAATTAATTTAAGGCGTTGAAAATATAACAGTTGTTGAACTTGCAGAAAGTAAATGAGACGTAATATTTATTGGCTAAGCAGTGAATCAAATATATTCAAATTAAGATGAAACTATATTGGATAGAGATTTCTATGACAACATAAAAAGTAATACTGCTTCTTTGTTATAGCGCAGCATGAGGTTATGTGAAGTAGAGGAAAATTGACTAAAATTAAATTCTCAATGTCTCATAATGTGAGAAAGTTAGGATTATGTCCTCTTTTGTTAAATCATATTTTCTTCTTTGTTTTAGGATAAGTAGGGAGTGAAAAATATTGGAAAATCTTTTTCAGGTACTCGCTATAGCAGTGGTGTACACGAAAGCACTTCGAGTAATCGAGATAGGTCTTACTAAAAAATAAAATTAGCCAACCGATTCACTAGTCGAATGTTTAAACAGATCAGAACTTTCCTTTGAATTGTTAATTGATTCGTATTTGATGAAAAAAGTTCTTCTTGAATCTTCAATTT
Source organism: Dictyocaulus viviparus (assembly GCA_000816705.1). Lineage (NCBI taxonomy): Eukaryota > Metazoa > Nematoda > Chromadorea > Rhabditida > Metastrongylidae > Dictyocaulus > Dictyocaulus viviparus. Next base: position 7,263 of record KN716312.1, on the reverse strand, counting down.
TTATCTGATGCTTTGTTATGAGTAATACAATATCTGATCAATAGAAGGCTTCACTACATTTAAACCTGTCTTCCATTACAGTTATGTACAAAGTTAATAACAATAATAATATCCCTTGAAAATCTATTTGTGGATATTCAAAATTGAATAAAGCTGTCGTATTTTTCATGGAATCTGCATTTCACCATCATCACCAGATTGTACGGGATTTGTTGTTGACATCTCTTTATAGTAACTGGAATTTGCAGTTCTTCGTTCAGCAAAGAATAACTTTTTGACTTTAATAAAAACATTCTTTAACTATTGCCTTCATATTTATAACTCTTCAATAATCCAGATCACTGATCCGTGTTCGCCATTTGTTTCGAATTAAGACGATTTTGCCGCCATTTGAATTCAATCTATTCTTATTTCTCTATCACCATCTATTTCTACAGATTGTACATGTTATCTGAAGTGCAAACAGAACCTGAATTTGTTAGCGAGGCTGAGCTTCGAGCTGCTGAAGTCGTGCGACCTGAGGATGTACTTCGTCTTACATCAATCACGCAAGGTATTGACCTTATATTATATTAACTATACCTTATTAATTATATTTTCGCCTTGTCGTCTCCTTGTAGATCTATGAAAGTTTGTCGATTTAAATCATGTCATTTGTTGCTGGGCTGTGCGAGTTTTAATTGACTTCGATATTTTATATTATACAAGTAGTTTGCAGACTATCTTTGTAAACCGTCTTCCAACATTTATGATATCGAGTTCACTCGATTCAAGATCCGTGATTTGGACACTGATCAAGTGTTATTCGAAATAGAAAAGCCTCCAGGTCGTTATCTGTTGAATTTTATATAGGTTATTGTCTAGAAATTTGTATATCTTCTGTTTCTAAACATTTCAGAGAAGAGTGTCATCAATATTTTTCCTTTTTCAGATGACGCATCTGAGCGTGAAGACCAGACCATAGAAACTGCTCGTTATGTCCGGTACCGATTTTCCGAAGATTTCCTACATTTGAAAAGAGTTAATCACACATTCGATAATTCGACTTTTATATATTTTTAAAACATTTTTTGTTCATTAAATAATGCTCCTTCATATGGAGATATATGATACTCCATGTAGTTTGATTTTATCTTTCGTATTTATGTCGTACCTATAAAAGGTAATCAATTGACGCTCTCTAGTTGTGAATTGGTAAAATGACATAGCATTTGAATTCTTCTAGAACTGATCCTCTTCCTAATGGTAACGTGTACTCAGGTCGGTGCTACGGTGGAATTCGTTGTGGGCAGTAAACCAATAAATAAATTTCGCATGGTAGAAAGGCATTTCTTCAAAGTAAGTTGTGTTCTTTTTTCTGTATTACTCGTTCTCGTCTCTCGGGTAACAAACATCTCTCATTCTATGTCTTTTTAAAATCATTTTATTACTCTGAGTAAGCGGTGTCGTGAGACACCTCTTGCCTAATATTTTTGTTTGCGAAGCGTTCTGATTATCCTGTACTTGTTCTACCTCTAGGAAATCAATATGAAGAATTTCTAGGACAGATTGTTGAAAAGTTTTGATTTCGAGTTTGGATTCTGTATACCAAATTCAAAAAACACATGTGAGCACATCTACGAGTTTCCGCACTTGAGTCCAGAACTAGGTATGTTAATAATTATTTGTTTCATTTACCGCAATATTGTTATTCTACGGCGCTTTGTACCAAAATGACTAATGCCTATGAGAGTATAAAAGTATGTTCCGTCTAGATTTCATTCTGACATTTTTAAAAAGGTAGATTGAGTTGGTAGTTTTGGCTAGCTTTGTTTTCAGTGAAAGAAATGGTGGAATGTCCATACGAAACTCGATCTGATAGTTTTTATTTTGTTGACGACCAGCTCATTATGCATAATAAGGCCGACTACTCATACGATGGTTGAAATCAGACATAACGAAGAGAAGCACATGCTGCGCAGAAAGAAAAGACCAATGGCACATAGGAATATCAGTGTTGACTCGGTTTTGCACTTTACAAACTAATTGCTTAATAAATTATGGGCTGAAGTTCAAGATTACAGTCTGCATACTACTTAAATTTTAACATTAGCATATTTTATGTACCCCATATTTTTGTTCCAGTTGTTTTTCGTCGCGTCGCTCCCACCACTCTAAGATACCAGTTAGTAGAGTTATTCATTCAGACGTATTCCTTTATTTATGCGTTTTTTGATCATGTAATTTTGGATGTTCAAATTTTGTGAAATACATGGCCGTGTGTATATATAAGAATGAATGCCTAACATGAAATGACCACGAGATATACAACCGGAACACGATAAAATTCAAATGCAGATTATAACTTCTTAATTTAATAATGCTTTGGCACAAAGACGATTAGACTTGAAAATTCAAGAAAAATAACCCAGTCTCATATGCGACTTAGTCATATAGTGCATTCATTATTCGTACTTTAGCCTTCTTCGACACGTGCGTTGCAACACTAAGCAGTGATATCACCTGTTTAGGAGAGTACTCCTGCAAAATTGATCGGAGTTAAATTATAAGCACTTATAATTAAGTAAATTCAAAGTAATAGAAGTACACTAACCACATGCTTGCTAACCCATTCTTCGAGTCCATTTTCCGGTAAGTAGAACGCTTTTATATATCCTTCAACAAAAGCGCAATGAGGAAGCGGATGAAGATTGCAGATAGGTTCGAGCTATAAAAGTGACAAAAAATGGGCACAAGGCAATGAAAAAAGGTGCTTAATTGTGTGATCGCGCATATATTGATACAAATATAGGGTTTACAACAATTCAACATTGGTGTTGTTAAGGACCCAAGAATTTACAATAATGTGTAACACGTGCACATTATATCCCTCTCACTTAAACTTCTGAAAATAAAAAGGTATTTCTCAAAGAACGTAGCACATTGGAATATGGTGAGTTGGCGCCGTCATGGTTTTTCCTTAGTTTGCAACACTACTAGCACCTAGCAACCTTTAGTTGAATCGAATCGTTATTTAAGATATAAGGCTTGGAAACAATAAGAAGATGACTTCAATGCTTCATGAGTCCAGTAGATCTTAGCTAAATCAAGTTTCTCTGAGAATTCAGAGTTATTTTTGTTAGGTGTGCATCGAATATGCAATTATCGCGTGTCGCTGTCTGATTGTTATGAGAAAATTGATGAAGGCAGACATATGGTTTATGTTCAACGTCCCTACTTTTATTTGAAGATGTTGGAAATCCAACTGCATCAATGCACGACCCTCTGTTGAGCATTTGCCGCCTTCGCTGTATCTAAGATAAATTCTAGATAAAAAAGAGTAAGCTTTTGTTGACTTCCTATAAGATTAATAATACTTTAACCACAAACCCTTGAACGAGCGCCTTAAACGTGTTGTATATTGTTTGATCCCATAGAAGTGTGCGGATAGAATCACTTAGGTGTATGTCTTTTGTCGAAAGTTCTATTTTCGATGATAGTGTTTCAAAACCCTAAAGTGGATGATGTGGGTACACCCATACCTTACAAAATTATACGTGTAAAGCAGCTCACCTTTACAATAATGTCGACGTAAGCACTATGATGACTCTGTAATTCACTGACATCCCATCTTGTATTTGAAACTGCTGCAATTATCATAGAAAAATCAAGTGCACGGCTGGCAACACAGCCATATACTAAATATTGCATATCTGGTGTAACAGATAGTACCTAAAAACATTTATTTAGATGACATCGCTTCATTATTAAATCATGTATAATATGATAACATTAAGCCTTACATTGGTGTAGAAGTTATCTAAACTCAGGAGTACTTCTTCATTAGGATTAGGAACCAGCGATTCCATCATTGGTCTCACAAGATTGAGTTGTCGAGCAACAAAGTCACTAAATATGTCAAAGTGATTTAACTTTAACAATGGTCAGGTAGTGGAAACACTAACACTAATAATAATGGTAAAAATCTGATGTGAAGGTAAAGGAAAATGTTGAAGTACAACGATGGAACAAGAGAAAAATGTTAATTAAAAATAGACTTGCAGACTCACACAGAATCTACAGCCACAATTCTTTCTGCGATGCCGTAAAGTTGGTCGCTCTGGTCGAGTAATAGTCCAACACAAAGCTTTGGTGTTGCAAATTTTAATTTCTGAAAACTTCTTGGTATTATCTAAAGACTTTCGTGATAAAACAGATTGCAATAGGCTATGAAGGAAAGAGCGCAGTGGTTCGAAGATACCAGATTATAACAAATAAGATTAAGAAGCATCGCCTTTGGTCATCGAGATCATTTATATTTATAAAATTGATAAGTTTATAATAGATTTGACTGGGAGAGTAAAAAACGCTGCTTTTCTGAAATAGTTGAAAACTGCAAATCAGTGTATATTCACAATTTATCTTTCGTGTACACAAGGCTGAAGTATTGGAGAAACCAAATGTTCTGCGCTCATTTAGAAGCAAAAAATTGACAAAATATGACATATGGTCAACGAAACAAAAAAGATAAGTGCAAGCACTGGATAACGAACCTACCTCCCCGTGAAAATGGGCCACCCTTCGTTTTCTTCTTAATATCGAATGGGTCATCTATAGATTGCATAGCGATGACTAGTCTTTCACCAAAACACTGCTGCTTACCCTCCTAGATTATTCTGGTAACAAATCGCGGAACACTGAAGGATGTAAAGCTTGGTTTGTCTAGGTGGGGGCTCTAATTTAAACCTAAGCTTTTATACCTGCGTCTAACTGGAGCCTTCCTACCACTGCGCATTCTTATCTAACAGAAAAGAATTTAGAAATACTAAAAAATCACGGTGAACAAAATACTCAAGAAAAGACTATTTGTAAAAAAAAAAGTGGAACTTTTAGAATATATTTCCAATCCTAATAAATAATGACTTCTGAATATAACAAATTGTCCCATATCAATAACCATATGCTTGAAGCATTCAAGTCTTCTTCTGCTATCTGATATAAATGTAATCTCAAAAATCCTACTAAATTGTTGTACGTAAGGTGAAATGATCGTAAATCACAGTTGAAAATAAACTACTATGCCTAAACAAAGCATAACTTAGAATTAACTAACAAAATATAGAATGGAATATAAGAAAAAATTTCAAAAATGTGAGCCCTCTAGGTAGTTGTGAATGTAAGAAAATGAAGAAACATGAAAAAAGTAATGAAATCAAACCTCGCCCGCTACTTTTCTCGGTGACTGGGTCTCGTCAAAGATAATACGATCGTGAATATCAGCTAGGATGGCCTGGATTTTATCCAGTGGTTCCATTATTTCTCGACCATCAGATCCAAAAAACAAAGAAATCTGCAATTAGTACTTAACCCAATTAAAACAATTTATCAATATCAGGAAAAAATTCAATTGAGCTCACAGCATAGAAAAAGTATTCAAATAATTCCGTTAATGCAGGTATTGAGTACTTAGCAATGGATGGTAATAATGATGTCATCCTTAGGTATCGTCCTAGATAGCAAAAAACATGAGTGTTTTGAAGATTTGAACAAGCGGAACGATTTTAAGTCTGGAATATCATAACTGAACAATATCTACTCACCAAAAAAACGAAGTAGATTGAGGGCAGTATTACATAGATTTGGGACTTGTTCGACACTAAAATTTCCACCATATAGACGTAAATGTTTGTGTCGCTTATTTGTAGACTAGTGATAAAGTAGGTTTACGTTCACTCCAATAAAAGTAGGATTTCAATTCAAAATTATTCAAAACGTACATTTCTTCACATTCTATTGAAGTGCTTTTCTTGAAACCATCATCGAGGAGTTCCGGACGCTTTGTTGTCGATTCAGAACCGCTTCTAGACTGAAAATTCGAATGGAACTGTTCTTGAATATCTTCTTTCCAATAGGTATGTAAAAAATCAAATATGGATATTCAAGTATATTGTAGCCTTTGATTTGCTATTGAGTGTAAGGCACCTATCACAGTAGATATAATCGTGAGTTGTGTGAGTAATTGTGAGTGGGCGACATCAAGACATACCTTTATTTCTCTGTTCGCAAAAGGATTTATGTAATCGATCGGGATGGGAGAGAAGATAATTTGCTCACCATCTCCATTTGTAGCGAAAACATCAATGTTTTCCTGTTTCTTACGACTTTCTTCAAGAAAAGAAAAGTCCTGCAAAGAATACCAATAACACAATAATAAATTTCACGTTTTTCTCCACAAAATAATACATGAGTGTTTAACCTGAAGATCAAATATAGTGAATTGATTTGGTACGGGACATAGCGTAAAACACTCGTTCTCCAAAAACAAACGCAATTCCTCCATTCGTTCTGAGTGGTAACGGAGGAAATATGTTATAGCTTGTCTCTCAAGTGATACAACAAGTTCATGAGATGAATGACCAAAAAACAAGCAGCCGAAATTTTGAAATCTGTAAAAATCAGGACTATCATATATATGCCTAAAATGATGAACTGATGAAAATCTGCAATGTACAACATTAGATAGATTTAAGCCAAAAAATGAAGCTAATGGTTATGATATAACCTTACAGCATACATTACCAGAACCTCTTCATACGTTTGCCGATGTAAGAATTGCCGTTCGTATAGACAGAATCATAATTTATACTTTTATTTTACAATTGTCATAATTGTTTCATAATTTGCAATGATATTAGAATATCTGTAATTACACTGAGTTGATGGCAAAACTCGGAACCTTAGATAGGACTTGAACCCAAATTTACGGATACCCGGCCTGCCGTGCTGATCCATTACATTACCGCGACCCTCGCTCTACGCCCACTCAATGCTTCACTTATAGTAAGTGGGTATCTTATCAACATTTTCACCCGTCAATGGGAACGATTTGCTGAGCCAATATCGGCATTTGATCTTCAATAGCTTAGAGTGTACGGTTGTATCGTAAACTGTCTACGTAGGTCAAGACCTAAGATTCTCTTTACTACTTACAAGAAACGCCCTAATACTTTAATCGTTCTCAGTGACCTTTCATCTTGCTTCTCTGACGTTCCATCTTCCTACGCGGGAAAACTGTGGTGTTAGATAATTGGCATTAAAGCATACATTCTTAACTTTTTTACTTCACAATCGATGCTTTTATATACATCCCTAATTGCCTACTTCCTTTGCTAAATACTGGTCCTACACTGTTCATCAAAATCAAAAAAGCATCTAGACATACAGCTCAAACCTTGAAAAATTCTTTCTTTTCGTTGAGCAGACAACAGAAATGTAAGTTTTTCG
>KN716311.1:244742-255503 GCA_000816705.1 Dictyocaulus viviparus | reverse complement strand
TTAATACATAAACGTCATATTTCTAATTTATAATTATATTATAAAAGCTCTAATGATGCTCAATTGACCACAAAACTTGTAACCTCAGACGGGATTCGAACCCGTACCTACAGATACGGTGCCTATCCATTACATTACCAAGACCCTCGCTTACTATTAACCTCACTAACTTTATTTAACGACCGTAAAATTTGCAAAAAGGTGATCAAAAACGACTATTAAAGTAAAAAAAGAACATAGCAATAATTATAATTAGCAAAATAATTAGCAAAATAATTAGCAAAATAACAATAATTAAACGCATTAAGTAAGCGAAAAACGTTTAACATCTCTAAGCTTTTTATTGTCTTATTTTTTTTGTTTTCATAGTTTTTTAAACATTTTCTCGAGAAAAAAAAAGCAAAAGAGGAAAAAAAGCCGATTATGAAAGTGCGGACTATCCAAGGAACAATCCTGAGTGAAATTTGATTTATTTATTAAGTAATGACGTCATACGTTTGTTATGAACACATTCATAATCACAGCAAACACACAGAAAAGAGAAATTCGATATACTTGTTGGATAAGAAGATTTGGAATTAACTACGTATGAATAATTTAGATCGGTACATCGAAAATAGTGGGTTTCTTTTTTTCTAAAATTACTGGTAGATCAAAAGTCTCCAAAGCTGTTCTACGTATTGTAAATTGGTAAACAACTGAGAAATTTAATGAAATTAAAGAATTCGTTGTTTTTTCCTCGTTTTTTTTTTTCGCATTTTCTCCATTAGCAGCAGAAGAGGCGTGGCTATGTTGTCCGATTATCGAGGGAAAAATGGATAAAACGTCTATGCAATCGACAAGTTGTCGGTAAATTCTAAGCAAACAAAAGTGGCGATGGCGCGCACGTTGAGTGACGAAAGGAAAACACGGACGACGACGCGTACGGTGAAAACAGCTGATCGGAGAGAAATTTCGTCGACGGAGAGCAAACACTGACGGTCCCTTTCTTGTACGGCGTAGTAGAGAACATTTCGATCAACAAACAATAGAGGAATGATGAATGGCTGGTATAGTAAGGGAAAGGAAATAGACGAGCAAAGAAAAAAACACGAATAAATTCTACTAGATTTTTATTAGAGAAAAAAACTTTTATATGAATAAATAAACAAAATGGACAAGCATCTACTGATGAATGTATACTACTTGAAAATTTTGATATAAACAAATCAAGACAAGATTTAAATGTCGTGAAGAAGTTTAAGGAAATCAAATCGATTCGAGGAAAATGACTGTGACGTCATAAATGGCGTCATTGTATAAAAAATAGCGACGAGAAGCAAAATAAAAGCAAGAGAACAACGAGAAAAATTATACAGAAGATTTCTGTCATGTGAATATTAAAAATATTTCTGCTTAAAATCTATCGAAAATAATAAATTTACAATGAAAAATTGGTAACGAAAAAACTATTGGATTTATTTAATTAGTCGGATTTAGAAGATAACGTTCATAGTCGGTTAAATTTGATATTTCACTCAAAATGTTTCAAGCTTCACATCCATTCACCTCCTTCAAAACGCGTCCTCACCAAAAAAAAACTGATTTTTTCCTCATAGTTATTTTTCCAATGAAAATCGATAACTATTAAAAATCAAATATTGATGTGAATGATCGAGAATACACGTGAATTTATTGCAGATGTTTTTACGGCATACACATACTGATATCATAGTTTTCTTTAGTGTATTGAGTTTATAAAGCTGTTCCTCAATCCTCAATTTGTTCTTGAAGAAATCTTCAAATAAATATCGACCAGTGTTTATTTGGATAGTTTTGTTTTCATTTTTACAATAAAAAAACGAACACGTTTTTCAGCTGCTACAATACAAATGGATAGATATCAGTATTCTTTGTAGGAGTAAATGATAATATGATTGTATGCTTAACAGTAATCATTGATAACTTCAATGATGATAACGATAATCGGATTAGTAATGATAACTGAACAATTAAAATAATCCTGTATACTGTATTATCTTTAAACATTACCGATTATGAACGTATAACTGCAATACGAGAAGAAGGAGAGGGAGAGAGGGAGTCACACGAGTAATATTTGAGTCAAAAACGAAAAATCTGCAGTGAAAAAAAAAACACGTCGACGGCCTTGTACGTCACCGTTCTTCAAACAAGAAAAGCGAAAGAGAAAGAAGAGAGGAAAAAAATGGTAATGTGGTGGTACATTTAGTGTCAGACGAAAAAACTGACTTCTATTAATCTATATTATTATTGATTTATTAAATGTAAATTTAATAACACAAATCATTAGCGTTAAATTTGAAGATTTCCATTCTCCTCTAATGAGATTTCTTTTATAAATTACATTCAGAAAAGAAAAAATCAATAATGCAATTCAGATGTTAGTAATAACAAATTTCTATTGAAATAATAATTGTCGATCGACGATAGAATTTTTGTTTTCTCTTAGAAATCTATTTAGTACTGCCGTATCTGTTAATTGATAAATGATATGAAATATTAGGATTCTTGAAACCTCATTGAAATAGGACACATAATTGAGGTACGGCTTCTGTGAGGTCCTATAGCAACATTGTAGGAAATTTAGGGCTTTACCACAACAGAAACCTTTCAAAATCATCCAATTTCTTCGCTAACAATGTTCATCGTATATGGCTGACCATATAAATCTTAGAATTAAAAGTTCTAGAAATCAGCTAAATTTTTTCACTGAATGTTTATAAAGTAAAATCTCGATAGTTGGAAAAAAAAAGATTTAGGTTGTACAGATTAAAAATCGCGATTACTTGGATACCTGAATGGCTTACTTTACGCATAGTACGGGCTCCAGCAATCCTTAACTCGTTCGTTTTCTCACCCAACTATCCTCCATGATGGTGTTCTGCGTACATCGTGACATTGTCTCGACGACGTTTTGCTGATGTGGATTTCGTACACTGGATTTCTGATATACCCCTATTCAGGCGTTCCATTAGCACGGTGGTGATACCTCACTTTTGGTTTCCATGTCAAAATGGAAATGCTAGGAGCACCTCCAAGCCATTTTGAGGCGACAAACCATCTGGGAGGAAATCGCAATTAATTGACATATTTCAATTGTTAATTTAGACATGTGGGTGATGAAAATTATTCCAGTCAATACGACAATAAATTAGCAAATTTTTATCTGACCTGTTTTTATTTTTTCGTTTAACTTTTTATTTTCAGACTGCACTGCACGATTATGTGATAGTAAATCATTGAAGAAAAAAAAACGACAACATGACGTCATTGATAGATTTTCTGAGGTCGTGATTCGATATGTTTACCGATCAATTGTCATTCGAATAATGACAGTATTCCGGTTAGCATAGTTGTTAGCGGAATGTTTGAGCAGTGACACGCTATCTAATCGCGGTAACCGTGTTTGTTCTTTCAGAACACCACCAACAACTCTCACCAACTTGACGACCTCATAGATAATTTATGTCGAGCTTGAAAATTTTACCTCTTCTCCAAACAAAAATCCACTACAATGTTTCGAAAAGAAAACAAAAAGCAATCATAAACCGTGTGAAATTTTATGTGAAAAATCATCGGAAGATTCGTTTTAGAAGTTTTCGAAGTGATCTCATTCCTCGAACAATACTTGCAATGTATTGCTATAGCTATGTTGTTCGAGATAAATGTGAGGTCGAAAAATAAGGAAATAATGATTGAATGGTTGATAATATAAGCCTAGGGATGAGGTTACTGCAACGGCTAAGAAAACGATGTAAGGAAATACGAAATGAGTTAAACGTGTCAAATAATAATTGGTTTAAGCTTAATATGGTATTAACTTCTGAAGAAACACTTTCGATAATTTAAGAAGCCGTTTAGAATAATTCGTAAATGATTCGATTGATGATTTACGTAAGTTTAAATAGGAGAAAAAATTATATTGAATTATAAATAAAGTGCAAATTAATGTAATTTCGTAAAAGTTCAAGAGTCTCGGCGCGATTTTAAGTGATAATCCTTATCAGTACTAATTATTTTGAATAGAATTGTCAAGAGTCATCATTAGGGTGACTTCGATGGAAAATTTGAATTTCAAAACACTTTTTTTTTCGAACAACGTCAAAAAAAGAAAAAAAACTATCAATTCCACAAAACGATCATTAAACGATATCATGCACTTATCTGAAGGCTGTTGTATTTACAGAATGAAAAACGGAAGTGTACAGTCGTCAGCCATCAGATAGAAGAAAGATCGTAATGTTGCGAAACTGGAAATCCCACCGAAATAACTCAAACATTTCAAATCTCACGGATATCACTGCGATCGTTTGTGGAATGAACGTCTTAACACTGAGAATTGAAAGATTGAACGTGCTACGAAGAGTTCTTTGACATTTAGGATAATTAGGCTTCATTTTAATCTCGATAACTGACGAAATATGCAAATTTGTACAATAAGATATGGCTAAGATAGTTCATTATTGGCTTTTGCATAAATACAGTAATCCATTTGGTGACTAGCTAAACAAAAGTGATCATCAATGTGGAATTTTCTCCATTATACTATTCATGAAATAAAAAATCAACGAATCTTCTACTCTAGAAATATAATTGGTTTGAAAGAAAATTTTTTCAATATCAGATTAAATAAAAAAGAACGACAACACTATTCTATGAGTTGGCCGTAAAACTCGGAACTAGAAATAGATTGATTGGTCGTAGTGCGAGGGTCGAGGTAGTGTAACGGATCAGCGTGGCAGATCGGCAGATATCTATGAATACGGGTTCGAGTCTAGACTGAGGTTCTGAGTTTTGCGGCCAACTCAGCATAATTGCCGATAGTGCAATATTATTGCAAAAAATCATAATACAATTACAATAATTGTAAAATAAAAATATAAATTATGACTATTTTACGATTTCTAGTAAAACTCGTTACTAATTAAAACATTAGAATGAAAATTTAAACTTTCAAAAAAATTAATAGTAATATCTATTTAGAATATTTCTACTAGTTGATCAATATTTTATTAATTTAATAAATACCTAGTAGATTAGAAAATATTGACAAATTTATCACTGAATATTATTTGTAGTGATGAATTTATTTGAATGATTTCCATGAATGCGCCCGTATTACGTAACAGTCGGAAAAATTGCGCAACTGTGGAAGGACAACGAAAAGCTTCCACCTTTAGCGGCCATCTACAGTCGGCTTGAACGAACGAGTTATGAAAATGAGTAGATTTTTTCCCAAGTAAATTTGTGTTCTTACCGAAAATACTTATTCAATTAGATGTGAAGTACAATACATTCATTGTAATTTTTTTATGTTTCATGAGATCACTTGGAAAAAAAAATCCAGGTAGTACTAAATTTTTGTTTGACATCGAATCGCGAACAATATCATACCATACTAAACCATCCCTAAATATGCTGCATTGACTGCAAAACTCGTAACCTCAGACGTAACTCGAACCCGCACTTACAGATATCTGATCTGCTGTGCTGATCCATTTCACTCCCGAGGCCCCCCCCTGCAGTTAGCGTATCGTATTGTACCATACGATCTGATTTATGGGTGAAATATTAATTCTGTACCATCAAATCGTAATATCTACTTGGCACTCAAAACAATCTCGGCATTTTATTACCTCATTTCATTTAGAACCAAATTGTTCATTGTTAAAAGAAGGTAGTTAGTGTATATTAAGTGAACCTTTTTTCAAAAAGAAAGTGATATCCCTCATCAAGAGGTGCAATAGAGAATCCGCTGATAAGACAAAAAGCTTAATAAAGTTTTCTTTTTCAATTAAAGCTAAGATTTATAATAAAAATTGGATCGATAATTGATCGGTAGATGTTTTGACTGAGTTAACAAAATGACAGTTGATGTGATTTTTTGAACAGTTTGATTTATAGAAAATGAAAAAAAAAGAATAGTACTGTGAAGAACGAGAATAAGAAAATCAATGACAAACGAAAGAGGAAAAGATGAACAGCAAAACATATAAGAAATTTCGAGGAAATTATGTTGAAAAATAATACAGCGTATTATATTTATAATAGTTTAGAAAAATTGATCGATCACAGATCATTCCGTGTAAAAATGAGAAGCAATTTTTTTTTCAATTGAGGCTATTATATGTTACAGCAATGGCAATGATATTTTATGCAACTCAAATTCATTTTGTTTTGACTGGGCGGAAAACTTGAAAAAAAAAATGGTGAGTAGCGACAAACATTTCAAAAAGAGGATTTTCTATAAAATAATCCTCGTTTGAGGGCTAAAATCAGCTACTGATTGAAGAGGAAAAAACCATAGAAAAAAAATGGTTTTCTTTTCGAAAAAATCGATAACTTGTTTGATGTCATTAAATATTTGGAGGTAGGAAAGAAATTAATCCAAATAACTCAAATAATAACGAAAAGAATCATAGTAGAAACATATTCAGACCGAAAAAAGAAATTGTTTATTTTTTTTTTTTGTTGAAAAAAAAACGATAGAAATGAGAGAAAGGGCGAAGAGAAAACGAGTGATTGAAAGTGAAATATTTATGTATGTGGTCTGGTGAACCGAACTTCCTTTCCACTCATCAACAGCGAGTTCTTTTGGCGTAACGCCAATGACCTTGGATTTAAAACGATCGCTGCTCGGAATGCGATCGAGCCTGATAGGGGGTGAGGGGAGAGACTAGAAAAACAGCTGATCTCTCTCCCAACATTTGTCTACCTCTCTATCACTCTCCCTTTATGTTGTACATCTATAAAAAATAGTAGAAGAAGAAAAAAATTCCAAAAATCATTCTACATGAAACATTTTCAGTGGTACGGTAATATTCATGCGAAGACATTTGACTGCCATGCAATCAATTTTTTCATGCAATCGTTTTTTTATTCTACCTCTTTTTTCCTTTTTTTGCTTCTTGATAAGAATCAACTTAGGGTTTTTTTTTCGTATCTTCAAATATGAGCGCGCAAATTTCAAATGAATGGAATGAATGAAAAAAAGTACATTTTTTAAAATAACAAAACTATTTACGTTAATGGAGAGAACCTAATTAAAAATGCATAGAAGTACATCGCCGCGATTCATCCAATGAACGAAGAAATAACGTATAATTTACCTTTTTCTATCAAAACAAGGTTGTACTTAAAGGAGAATTCGTAAGGAGAAATAAATTTAGAAATATAACTAAACAAATAATTTACATTAACAAGAAAGTTTAACAACCTTTTCTTCTCACCCACCTATTTAGACTTATACTGGCCTTTTTTTCTTGCAAAATATATATAATCGCTCATTTATAAAATGTAGAATAAGGTATAAAGATGAGATAAGCTTTGGCGTTGATAAACCCTCTGTAATGGGATGCACGAACTCATTCGTGTTCAACGTGATATCGCGATATGGTGGTCGAGTGTGAACATGGTCTATAGAGTGACTTGAGTTGACTCTTCACCAAGTCACTGCTAGTCTAATCATCGTTCCCAATTTACCGACAGCACAGAGATGGCGGAGTTGTTAGGCCAGTGGGGCGGCCGGGAACTGTTTTAGGCCTGCGTGTCGCTGTGCCACCTCAACCAATGCGTCCACAGGATAAAGGATACACCTCTACCACGAGATAAAAACTAGAGTTCTAAATTATTGTAATTTGGTAATTAGTAAAAAGATTTGTAATATTTACTTTACAAATAGGCAAACAGTACACTCATTTTAGAGAGCTTTTCAACTATTATTCGGCCAATGATTACCATGAAATGATACACAAAAAATTGCACCTTTTCAACATCAAAGTCTAAAATTTCGGGTTATCCCTCAGTTATCAGCTTAACTGGATGCAGAGCCAAAATCGACTCACCAGATCGTACCTGTTAACGGGCGAGTGCCGATAATGGTACCCACTTACTATAAGTGCATCATTGATTGGTCGTAGAGCAAGGGACTCGGTAGTGTAATGGCACGGCAGACCGGATATCTGTAAGTGCGGCTTCGAGTCCCGCCTGAGGTCACAAGTTTTGCGGCCATCTCAGCACAACTATGGACAATATAATATCATCAAGCAAAATAAAATTACGAATATATTTAGTTACTTTTTCTTGCTGAAACACACCAAATCCTTCTAGGGATAATGACATAATAGAAAAATAACTTATAGGATCTTCTCGAATGAAATTCAATAGTCATTTCACATAATATTATAAAATGTATAATGTCCAGTTTACAATTTATTCATGCATTATTTGACTCAATAGGATTGTAAGTCCAAAAATTTTGGTTGTGATTAAGCTAACTCGTTATAAAATCCAGTAAACAACCAATGCTATTCACATACGAAGAGGGAGAAATTGCGAGGTCATCTACCGGAAATGTAGTGTACTTCATGTCCTTCAAATAAGCGAAGCCTATGATGAAGACCGACAATGACCTAGTACGATATCCCGGATATCCACTCAAATCGCATAATTACCTAATGAGTGAAAACTACACAAATACAACTAAACTGGTACTTCATAATAATAAGAAATTTAATCGATATAACGAAATTTCAAATTTAAGTGACTTATTATTAAAGAAATACTAGTGAATATACTGGTTTGAGTTATAATAAGAGTTACAAAGCACCTCATGTCATAGATATCATAAGGATATGTTATCAGCTGTGGATCAACATTAAGATTCTATCAAAAAAATGAATTCCAGGCACTACGAATGGAAAGCAATCGATGGTGATTTCCAATAGACACAAATATGAACTTAATACCATATAAAGAATATTAAAAATAATAAGAGGATTTCTATAAAAATGTGCAAAATTGATGGAAGACTAAACAGAAAAAAACGATAAATGAACAACACAGTTTTATAAAAAAAAAACTATTGATATAGTTACATTATGAAGTATATATATAAGGATAGGGAGGAAATAATCTGGTATGCCTAGACCATTATCCTCCAATAGAATCCCCGTGAACAGAACCCTTTAGCGAATTATCGTTGATATTCTGTATGACTATCAAACGTATATTTTAGGTACATCATAAATCATATGCCATAACGTAGGGACGAGTAAAATAGGAGTGAGTCTCAAGCAATCGTAGCGAATAGATAATAATCGAGATTCTGTCGTAATAACTCCATCTGATATTGTCATTCATTGCGTAGAATCCAGTTCAAAATATTCCGTTTGCATTCATTGAGTATGAGGACGCATTACAGAATTGTAGCGAAGCATAGCCGTCACATCTCAATGAGCCGTAAACTTCGCCGTCGTCAAGGTTTCTCATCATCTTTAATCGCATCAACTCTTCTTGTCGCACACTTTCATCACTGACATAGAACCGTTAAACAGGAAATTTTCTATGGATCGCGAAATTCGAAGTAAAAAAATTAATGGCTATTGTGGTTTAAAAGGATAAAAAGCTATCTATGGGAATCAGCATTGAGCTTCAATTTAAACAAATCCCTCAGGGTTTTGTCTGAATGACAGAACATTAGCTTTCTGTAAGGAAGCTGATCGCAATTTCTAAATTTGTCGTATGAGCGCATATTTAGTTTTATTGAACAATTTAAGATTCTTGGTAATAATATTAAGCCATTCTCTTGAGAATAACTGTATAGATTTGAAAAGTGATAAATGTGAATCGTACTGTCTAAAATGTTGTACAAGATCCAGTCATGCTGGAGGATCAACAATGCTTGATTTCTACAAATCAGTGAGGTTTCATTTACATCGGGCTCGAATGGTGGTTAGATTTCCTTGACACACATCATTTGACCTGTGGGCGCGTCATATCCATAAGGCAAACTGATAGCTAGCCACAGATTTGTTCTCGATAGGTGGTCCTTGTGAAGTTGTCCCGCAGAGTTTCGTGTTGCTTCCATTAAGGCAATAATATTTTTTAAGTGATAAATATTAGCGTTTTAATTTATTTTTTATTCAACTACATGTTGTTTTGCGAAAACAACATGAAAGTACAAAATTTTTTTTCGTAAACCTTGGAACGTTACCTACAAAATCTAGCAATAAAATATATTTAAAATAAATATTCTTGTCGACAAAATTTCATTTTTTTTTTCAAATTCAAGAGAAATTTATGTTACTAGAAAATTGTTATCACGCTGCAAATTGTTTCATTTATCAATTTTTTATTTAATATGATTTTTTATCTTAAATTTTCATCTTATTTTTTTCTGTTTTTTGTTTACAGCAGCAAATATAAACACTAAAGGGAAACAAGTTTCGAAATTACCGTAGTGTTAAGAGATTTTGTTAAAATTTATATTTTCGTTTTGGTTAGAAATATAAATAACGAACTATACAAATGTAGACACTATCGTTTCTTTATCCAACTATATCGCTAATGACCTTGGCCTAAAAAATAAGGCGATTAGGTAATCAGGGATATTTCAGTAGTGAATTTGAGATATCAAAAAATAAAAAAAAAACACTTCTAAATTTTTTAAAATAATTTACTGTCACCAAAACCAGATGTCACCAAAAAGTACTCTAAAAATATCACTTTAACGTTAATCAAATATTTTGGCATGAAACAAAAATTAAAATTATATGATTCTTTTCTAATACTACAAAAAAAGAGCTAAGTTGGCCTAAAAAACTGGTAACTTTAGGCGGAACTCGAACCTTAACCTACAGGTATCCGCAAAATTGCATATAGCACAATATCAGTGCAAAATAATAATAATGATACGATTACTGTAGAATAAAAATGCAATTACGATTACACTAGTAAGAC
>KN716311.1:223626-244642 GCA_000816705.1 Dictyocaulus viviparus | reverse complement strand
ATTCTTGTCGACTAAAATTTCTATTTTTTTTTCTAAATTCAAGAGAAATTTATGTTACTAGTAAAATTGTTATCACGCTGCAAATTGTTTCATTTATCTAATTTTTATTTAATATGATTTTTTATCTTAAATTTTCATCTTATTTTTTTCTGTTTTTTGTTTACAGCAGCAAATATAAACACTAAAGGGAAACAAGTTTCGAAATTACCGTAGTGTTAAGAGATTTTGTTAAAATTTATATTTTCGTTTTGGTTAGAAATATAAATAACGAACTATACAAATGTAGACACTATCGTTTCTTTATCCAACTATATCGCTAATGACCTTGGCCTAAAAAATAAGGCGATTAGGTAATCAGGGATATTTCAGTAGTGAATTTGAGATATCAAAAAATAAAAAAAACAACTTGTAAATTTTTTTCAATAATTTAGTGATGTCACCAAAAAGTACTCTAAAAATATCACTTTAACGTTAAT
Source organism: Dictyocaulus viviparus (assembly GCA_000816705.1). Taxonomy (NCBI): domain Eukaryota; kingdom Metazoa; phylum Nematoda; class Chromadorea; order Rhabditida; family Metastrongylidae; genus Dictyocaulus; species Dictyocaulus viviparus. The sequence goes on along the minus strand of KN716311.1, from coordinate 244,166 downwards.
CAAATATTTTGGCATGAAACAAAAATTAAAATTATATGATTCTTTTCTAATACTACAAAAAAAGAGCTAAGTTGGCCTAAAAAACTGGTAACTTTAGGCGGAACTCGAACCTTAACCTACAGGTATCCGCAAAATTGCAAATAGCACAATATCAGTGCAAAATAATAATAATGTTACGATTACTGTAGAATAAAAATGCAATTACGATTACACTAGTAAGACATAATGCCGTTTTCAATTGCACAACCTTCAAATCTTACTGAGGGATGAAAATGACCGCAGGACAGATGGTAAAATGCACGTGAACACGTTTAACACCTCCTGATTTCACAATACCAAATATACTCAACAAAAGCTAATTGCAATAATATTGGAAGTGATTCAATGAAGACGTAAGAAGAATAATGATACCTTGATCTTTAGTTTCCATTCACCTATAAACATTAACTGTAAAGAAGAATTAGTCAAAATCTTTAGATCAAAATTCTCCACGATATCGTAAATATATTCATGATTATTAGCAATCAATGTTAAATAATCACTGAGAGCTTGTTAGCTAAATGTATAAATTGTTTATTAAATTTTTCAATAAAATCTTAATCATGTACTAAATCGAAATTATGCAGGCAAAATTTCCATTGTTCCTCACGCAAATCCACTTATAGTAGAATATTGAAGCAGCCTCTACGGCGCAGAGGGAATACATTAGACTAAAGATATAAAGGTCACCAGTTGAATCATGAAACGGAGCATAATTCTAAAGTCCCTTGATTCGCTTTTGCAATTGTACAAAATTGAATGATAAGATATATGGAAATATTAAAGAGACGCAGTTTGAGCTGAATGCTCGAAATGCAGACGGTCATATAGAAATCCTTAATTTCATAACATTATACATGACAAAACGAGATTGTAAGAACCTCAAATTTTCGTTGACAGAGCGTTAGATTAAAGCTCTAACGGTCTATAGTTCGATAATGGTATAGTATTCTTTTATAGCTTAAATGATTCAATTCGTCTTATTAATCGTTTGACAATAAAATGATTCAATAAGTCAATCGAATTCACAAACAGTGCAAAGAAAAAGGATCGAACTGGTGACCTTTAGATCTTCAGTCTAACGCTCTCCCAACTGAGCTATCGAGGCATCTACAATTTCATCGTTGTAAGTGCAATGATATACGTTAAGTAACGATTCACCGACGGTCACCATCACTATCAGTATTTATTTCAAACTTCACTTCTACAACGATTTCATTCATTTCACGTACACATTACTTAAATCGAAAGCCCAATCCAATCAACTCTTTTGTTTAATGAATTGTTGTTAAAGAAAATAATTCAATGTGTCAATCGATTCCAAAAAACGTTGCTGAGCTATCGAGGCATCTACAATTTCATCGTTATAAGTACAATGATATACGTTAAGTAACGATTCACCGACGGTCACCATCACTATCAGTATTTATTTCAAACTTCACTTCTACAACGATTTCATTCATTTCACGTACACATTACTTAAATCGAAAGCCCAATCCGATCAACTCTTTTATTTAATGAATTATTTTTAAATAAAATAATTCAATGTGTCAATCGTTCCAAAAAACGTTGCCCCGAACCAGGATCGAACTGGTGACCTTTAGATCTTCAGTCTAACGCTCTCCCAACTGAGCTATCGAGGCATCTACAATTTCATCGTTATAAGTACAATGATATACGTAAAGTAAAGATTCACCGACGGTCACCATCACTATCAGTATTTATTTCAAACTTCACTTCTACAACGATTTCATTCATTTCACGTACACATTACTTAAATCGAAAGCCCAATCCGACCAACTCTTTTGTTTAATGAATTGTTGTTAAAGAAAATAATTCAATGTGTCAATCGATTCCAAAAAACGTTGCTGAGCTATCGAGGCATCTACAATTTCATCGTTATAAATGCAATGATATACTTAAGTCAACGGTTCACCGACGGTCACCATCACTATCAGTATTTATTTCAAACTTCACTTCTACAACGATTTCATTCATTTCACGTACACATTACTTAAATCGAAAGCCCAATCCGATCAACTCTTTTATTTAATGAATTATTTTTAAATAAAATAATTCAATGTGTCAATCGTTCCAAAAAACGTTGCCCCGAACCAGGATCGAACTGGTGACCTTTAGATCTTCAGTCTAACGCTCTCCCAACTGAGCTATCGAGGCATCTACAATTTCATCGTTATAAATGCAATGATATACTTAAGTCAACGATTCACCGACGGTCACCACCACTATCAGTATTTATTTCAAACTTCACTTCTACAACGATTTCATTCATTTCACGTACACCTTACTTAAATCTTTTTTAAAACATATTCATACTATCAAATTTTTTTATCGTATTTAAGTAGAGTGAACTGCGCAATAGAGGAGTACACAAGAAGCTGTTAGATGTTGTCTGAAGAATTCTCTGATAAGGTTAATTCTGTTTATTCCATAGCGCACTTGCTTAGTATAATTGTCATATGTTTCGAAAAAGAATGTGAGAAATAAAAGCCAGGTACAACGTCTATAAATCTAAAAATAGAACGTTTAACGACTTTTGCGGCGCGCTCATGATACCATTTAAGCAGTTTATTTGCTTAGATTTATTTCCAAAGACAAACTAATTTTTGCTTGTCTGCACTGAGCAGACCACGACCGCTTGGATTCCAGCTTAACGACAATATGGCATGCCTGAAAAAGACGCCGCTTATCCTCTCGAAATAGAGAGAAGTACGAAGTGAGATGGATTCTATAAACAACATAAGACTTACTCATGTCCACCTTTATGAAGAATTCTTTCCAGCTTGGTTGACTGGATATTCCAAACAAATACATGACCGTCAGAAGACCTAAAAAAAAATGATGAACTGGATGTGACAATAAACTGATTGAAAATTAAACCGAAATTCAATTTTACTTTTTCCAATGATAATACATTCAAAATAGTTTTTTCAAAGCAACACTAAATTAAATCCTGACAACTCTTGCGACAATAAGAAATTGTACAGACTTAGTAGAATAACATATTTCAACCCGGTGATGATAAACTACATGCCTATCTGTCTGCCCGTCAAATTGAACAAAAATCGGAAACTCAAACAACGATGGCTACAGACTGTTAGATTAGACAGGGAACAAATAATCTTTCAAAGTGACTTATTTTGTTTTCTATACCAACTATGACTGTTATGATAGGTTATAAAGCTCTTATATTTGCTTATTTCATATTCCTACAGTGTTGATTGAAGAGCAAAAGCACGATAATTCAGAAGGCACTTCTTGCTAATAGATATCAGCTGGGGGTATGTTCACCTTATAAACCGCTGATAATCCTCGTTCTTCAAATCCACTCCAATTCAAATTCATTTCAATTACTCAGTGCTTTATTTATATTTTATATCTCTAAGTGTACGTATTATTAACCCCATCCTGTGAAGCGAGTTTGACCCGATGAGCTAATCCTGTGATTCCAATTTTTTGTCTGGCTCAACATTGCGGGTTTAGCAATGTGAGTATAGCGACACCTAGTTCTTTTTATTAGATCATGGAAATCAATTTACGTGTATTTCTTATGTAACCCATAATTTTCAATACACAAAAAAAAACCTGGAGTGTGGCTACTTTCCAAAGTAGAAGTACTTATCGACTGCGTCAAAAATCACATCGGCATGAATTAGTGAATCCTTGTTTTCAACATAGCACTCTATTTATAACATTAAAACAATATACCCAGCAGCACAGTATTCCATCCCTGCAGAGAGTACACATCGAGAGAGATCGCTAGATGTTCGATATTGCTCCGCACTATGAAGCGAATATTTAATTTAAATGAACAAAATCATAACAGAAAAAAAACGACAGAGCCAAAAACACAACCTAATGTATAAATATAAATGCAGACCTGTAGATATGCACTGTTTGATATTTGCGAACGTCAATTATTGACAACGTATCATCTCTTGTAGAGCATAATAGGTGTATACCATCTAAAACAAAATTAAATGACATAAATAGAAGATACAATATATAATTTTCAATACGCACAAAAAACGTCGAGTAAGGCTACTTTCCAAAATAGAACTACTTATCGACTGCGTCAAAAATTATATATATATATATATATATATATATATATATATGTAGATTATATAAAAGTATAAACAGCTCAACCTGACGACATGTCCAAAGATGTTACTTTTCCTGCCATTTCTGTCGTATGTATAGGTTCATGATTTCTTGAATCCCAGAACCGAAGTTTCTTGTCAAAATGTCCTAAAAATTAAAATGTTGTTAAGTTGCCTCTAAACTATCGCGTTTGTTGATAAACTGAATTTTATGCGTGAATAGACATTTAGTTGAATTTTTCAACAGACTGCCTATGGATAACAATAGGACATAATTTTTAGTTTGCTGATCTTGCTGCAAAAATGTGTTGCTGCTCTTTTATATGCCCACGTGTATGGGACTGAAAATTTCTTTGTAAGCTTATGAGGAATGTTAAAGCAGAGATAAAACGATCTAATACAAATACCCTAATATAACAAAATAATGTGCAGTACGTCTAGTACGAGTACGAACGAAGAAAATAGAAATTTTGATAAGAAAAAATATTAATGTTGTAAATTTTAAATTAGAGATTGAATAAAATGAATAAGATGAAATATGAATACAAGGAGGACCATGAAGATAAAAAACCACAATTATTCAAGAACAATAGATACAACGGTCATCTAATTATAGTATTGATGTAAAAAAGGATTTCTATGCCAAGTGTCCCGAGGTAAAGTCTGAACGCTCTGATAAATTGATTAAAACTGGCACTTATTTCTACCTAACACGGGCTACACTACATCTCATTGAGATAAAGGCTAATCAAAGCATTCGTGCTTCTGATGCAGTAGCCTTACCTCTCAATGTGTCACTTAAAAAGCGGTTCTTAATAATGTCAAAATTAGCACAAGCAGCACACTATACTGCACATGTCCATGTAATTTCATAGAAACTAAAAAGTAGAAATGAGTCCGCTTGCAATCATTGTCGATGTATCGGAAGAAATTATGACGTGTCATGAACAAAATATATGTAAAGCTGTACATTAAAAACGGAAACTAACCTGAGGTGAAAGTTGCTGTACCTTTCCTAGTTCCAGCAATGTCAAGAATAGTAGAACCTGGAAACACGGACCGGACACCTAAAATGTATGTAATTTGCAAATTATGAATTGCTTTAAAATAACAGGACAAACTGTATTAAAATCGGCTTACACCGCTCGCTCCTAATATCCCAAAACTTTATAACACGATCGTTTGATCCAGACACAACTTGTGTAGATGTGAGAAATCGAGCAGTTGACACTTTATCCATATGCCCCATAAAAGAAGTCTTGAAACAAAAAAGACATGTCATAAAATAAAGAGAAATACTTCAAATGTTATAGCTATCTTTTTATGTTAAAATTTTTATAATATGCCAACACTATCTGCCATATAAGATATTAATAGTCGTGGATTTGTATTCGCTCCCACCTCTTATAATACCAATTTAACAACATTATGGAACAATTTACGAATAACTTCCTTGAAAAAAAACTAACTTCGATTAATTACATAAGAATAGGTAGTTTATTACCACCACTATTGTACAGCTGAAAAGCTACAAAACTTAAACTTATTTCATGAAGACAGGGCGCTTTCTTATATGTTTCTTATATAACAAGGGGTGCCCCGGCATCCATTTAATTTAGCTTAAAATGGAAAAATTCGGTCATACTAACAGAATTGAAAAAATAGACGAATAATCATATAACAAAACATTCATTATCCTTTAAAAAATCATTGGAATACGAATACAAGTATTAATCAAATGTAATGTGAAGAAGATTCACTTTGACGGTAGCATGAACGACTAATTTATGAACAATTAACGCAAAACAACATCCATGGATGAAAATGTTCCGAATAAAATTGACGAATAACATACCATAAGTCTTTGATTGTCCACATTCCAAAGACGAACGCCATGATCATTACTTGCACCAAGCAAGAGCCTTGACTCCATATTAAAATCAAGGCGAGTCACTGAATTATTGCAACCGACAAGAGTGTTCCTTAACGGCTATTATGAAAAACATGCAAGATCATAGAAAAACTGAGTCACTATACGTCTTCGATGGCCTTCCTCGTTGATCTACCTTCCACAGACGTACTCTTTTGTCACTTCCCCCACTAGCGAATGTATCACCAGATAACCACAGAACGTCATACACTTCACCGTCATTTGCTTCCTAAAACAGACTAAAACATAAATCAACTCAAAAACCACGATGTTTGTAAATAAGCTCTCTGACAAGCCGCCAATTGTCTCAATAGTTTGTTTTACACATTTCTCATAGCGTCATTATAGACAATATGTACTGATGCCTGCTTTGAAAACCCGGATATCCTTGAACCTTTCAAAAACCTCAATAGTTTGATCAGTATAAATAGAAAACAACTACATGAAAAACACACTAACTTACTGCTTTGAATACGATTTCCTGCGGAATAATATCACCAAAAATGGCTTCTCCCGTAGGAATGTTTGATTGCAGCATACTAATGTTTCTATAAAAAAAACCACATTGTTTTCTTTTCTTTCTTTATTATGGAATTCTTAGTGCAACTAAGCTACTTTTTCGCAGTCAAAGAAAATTTGAAAGCCCAATCACTGCATTTCTAGAGAAAGCTGCCACTGCATCAACTACTACACAGTGAAATCAGAACATATTAGAACAATCTTCACGAGCTATTAACTATGATGAGCCTCAAAGCTAGAGTGTTTTTAAATACCATTTTACACAAACATAACAGGACGTGGGACTTTGAAGAAAAAAAAATTTCAGAACAAATTACACTTTATCGTCTTTAGAAGTATCCTCGCAAGCTCGCGCTATTTCTTCGCGTATTTTGCGTTGCTGACGCCTAAAATAGATAAAAAAGTGTAGCTCTACCCTGGCACATATATTACAAAGCATACTCTTGTTGCAAATCTAACTCTGTGTTAAACAGATTTGCATGTTGCTCGTTGAGATCACGTATTTTGTTAATTAGTACCAAGCGATCCTGTTGCAATTGCAAAAGTTCGTTCGTTTTTGTTTCAAGCAGCGCCTTAAATAATGATTAGAACTTATAAATATGACGAGAATTAACTTCAAAGGCTTATGTTACCGATAAAGCTATCCATTCATCGTATAACGATTGCCTATCATCAGTTGCTTTCTTGAGATTGCACTCCAATTCACTAACGCGCGCATAAAGCTTCTTATTTTCCAAAACAAGTTTATCTCGCCTAAAATCGAGCAAGATCAAAACTGGCTGGTATATATAGCATGTAATTTAAAGTATATCATAGAATCCACTCTCTCCACAATCGGTGTGAAACAAGCAAAATGTTCTTTAAAATTAAACTCACTCCTTTGTTATAGTGCTAATAATGGAATCACATTTATCTAATCTTTGATTTGCGTCTATCAGCGATTGGTCGTTACGGCTTTTCTGTTTGTATACTTCTGCAAGTTCTTCACGTAACTGTTTAATCTCTTGAGACGTTGAACATGCTCCAGATTCACTATAAAGTGTGTTAAAAAATTTGAATGTGAGCATGTATATAACATGTATTTTTACGTTCTAAGCATAGTGGTATGTATTTTTACCATATTCAGCTATCCTAGAACATTATAGACAGTTCCCATTCAATCTGCATCAAAAGTAACGCAGCAATTAAAGCATAGAATAAAAGACTAGAAGCTTTCAAAAGAGACTTTATACTTCTTTGGAAAGGATAAAAATGAAAGCAAACATTGAAAATCAGTCTCAATATAGATGCCGAAGTGTGTGTAGACCCTGACACATTCTTTGGATAATACATCGAATGCTGGTTTAATTAGCAAAAAGACAATCATTAGGAAGAATTGAAAGAACTGTAACTAACATTTCATTACTTGTCTTGTCTCGATCATTCAGTCTCCGCCTAACTCTTGCTAGCTCATCGCATACTTGACTATCTGTTAGAAATTATTTAACACAGTAATTGAAATGTTTTCAAAGAAATTACAGTTACGAAAAACCAACAATTTTTAAAAACCGAAGTCCACGGTCGGATAGCAATATTTCTTTCTTCGAGTTTATGAAGTATTTGTTCCCGAAAATTTCCCGACGAAGTTGAAGGACTGTTTTCCATCGAATGTTGGAGAAGCAGACTCTATAATCAAGTAAATTTTACCGCATTAATTTGATTGTAAATAATTAATAGCATACTAAATAGCAAGTCATAAAATTTACACAGCAAACTTGATGCCGAAATCATAGCTGCGAAGAAAGAGAAGTGCAATACAAGTTACCGTAAACCACAAAAACCACTACTTTCAATTCTGACGAAATTCCTAAAAGATATCCTTAATATTTTGCAACCCAACTAATAAACACTAGAATATTTGGTATTTGTGCAATGGAAGATGACATATGTCATATGACGCTTGAAACGGTAATGAGAATAACTCGTTAACTATTAGACATAGTTTCAATACAAATTAATATGACATTTCTCGGATTAATTAAAGTCATCCAGTACAGCATTTTTCGTATGCTGTACTACTTCTGGGTATGAAAGCTACATTTTCTATTCTAAATCATCCGTAATTGAAATGTGTGGTTTCGTACATAAAGCATTTAGGTCTACCTTTAAAACAATGTGAAAGTTTGCTTCAGTTGTACGTTCTAGGTTGTTGAACGCCCCATTAATTTCGCGGAGCTGTTGACAATTGAAAAGCGTTTATTATATTAACTACTAGTAATACCTATGTTATGAATTATATTCGTGAATATAGTAATATAGGCCATTATGGAAAAATTATTTTTCATTACTTCAGCTCTTTTAGAGTGCTTAGAAGCTCTATTCTCTACTTTTACCCTCGTTTTGATCAAAAGAGAAAGGTTGATATAATCGAATTCTTGTGTCATCATGAGAAACACTTGAGATGTTAAGCACGTGAACCGGACTGGATTCACGACAGTTCGTACTCCGAAATTAGCCTATGTTGGTAGGCGTGGAGGTTGTGGCATATTATGACATACTACTTATACGTCAACATTTTATCTTCCACGGCTTAATTGCCTGAATTACAATTGTCTTCAAACTGATATGGTCATCATATTTGAAAGTGATTTTTTTCTTTGCTTCTTTTCTCCTATTGAGGTTTGAGGAACAGGTTGGGTCAGAATTCGTTTCTAGTGTTTACTCAAATTTATATCGAATGTTATTAAAAGTAAGTCACAAAATAGTAGAAATGACCTGGTGTATATGTACGCTCTGTAAAACTAATCTTACCTCAATAATAGTAAAAATAGTTGCTCTTAAACAGGTATTGTGCCTCACGTATTGCCATTTCATTTCTACCTGTTTCCTGACATGACGACTGTCACGGTTTTGTGCCCCAATGCGAAACGATGTTGTGTGAAGGTAACGCAAGGCAAACTTTTGAGACAGGTATGTGGACTTGATTCAATGACTCCTGAATCAGGCTCTAGTGTGAATAAGAATACGCAGATGAATAACGCGTTATCATGTTATGGATTCTTAGGTTCTCGAAGAAGCATGCCTGAAGAGCGGATTTGATGTAAATGAGCATCAACTATTAAGTCATGGCCGACGTATTGATCTCGCATTACCATTCAGGTACTTCGATTAGTATCATTCGTTATTCTTTGAGACGCTTTCTACTTTTTTGAGCGCTTGGACGCTTTAAATCAAGTAAGGTTAAAGTAGATAAGATAATAATTATAATTGTTGGCGTTGATCAATCCCTTACCCAGACTCCTTTGGTACCAATTTACCGACCCCGGAGGGATGGCGAGCTTGGTAGGCCTGGGGGGCGGCCGCGAACCGATTCGGGCCGGCGTGTTACTGCGGCACCTCCACCACTGAGCCACTGCGCCCCCAGGTTAAAGTAAGACGCAGCAAATTTCATTTGGAAAGGAATTGATACTTGTGTCCACACTATTGTAGCACCTGTATTCTATAAAACGCCCTGAATAATTCATATATCTTACAAAATCACATCTTGAACGGGAACAAATGCTGCTGTAATTATTTTAAAAAGAAGTGAAATAGGATTTGCTCACACTAGAAAGTATACGAAATCACTTCTTATATTACATATCACGGTCAAGTACACGGGAATCATATAAACGCTTCCTTTTCCTCAACAAGCAAGTTACAACTACGACCAGTCGTTACTGTGTGATAAGAATTAGGTTCAAAAAAGATTTTTTTTCTCATATCATGGAGATGGTTCTATGTTTTAAAAATGCGAATGTAATGTTTATACATTGTGTAGTTTAGTGACCTTGATGATCCATTAATTATAATATTGTTTGAAGAGGAATGCCGTCTTTCAACTGGAAATATATTTGATTTATGATATATTTAATTCGTATATATTTATACACTTATTATACATCTAATTTTAGTAGGAATCACGTTTGAGAAATTTTTACATTTGCGAGACTGTCATGATGAATTGCCTTAAGATACAACTAACTTGTGCTAATTCAACACATGTGGTCATATATACATGTGTCAAACTTGAGGAATACCTGCATGGAAGTTTTAAATAGATTGTTTATAAATCATTTTTCTTTCGAAGATATGTGTTTATCCAGACAAGTATGCTTTTCTTTGGGAAAACTCTAAAAGAATATGGTGATGATTCTCCTAATCTTAAATTGACGATAATGATTCCATGATTTCTCATTCTTCGTCGCATGGATCTTGTAACTGCTAACCTGATATTTACTTTATGCTCCCTGAAGCACTACTTTTCATGTTTCTTATCGCAAATTAGATTTTGCAAGGGAAGATTGGGGTAGTTTTATCTCTGAAGTGTAATGTAGGCCCCATCGTTAGAATATTGAATAAAAAACTAGGAATTGTCGAAAAAGAACTTTTCGTCATTGAGTTCATATGATAGCGGATAACGATAAGCTCGATCGACAAAAAACAGAATGATGTATAAATGCAAAGGTTTTTACAATTTTTCATGCTATGTGATCATATTTAGATTGACACGATTAATCCTTCATATTTGTATTTCTCGTCTTATCAGCAGTCGATATTTGTATTCAGTTGTGTCGAGTTGCAATAGAATGCACCATCAATTTCCTTTTTCTAGTATTTTCTTGATTACGAACAAATACGTTGAATAAAATACTGGTGCATACTCAGTTCACCTTCGTAGGTCACTTAGTCTTTTGTTAGCATTTTTCCCCGTCTACACCCACGTATGAAAAAATTTCTTTGACAAAGCTCTCATCGTGGTTAGCTTCACTTCTTGTGCGACGATAGTTTTTGCTAGATGTTGTTTAACTAATTTTTTGCACGAAAAGATTACGAAAAAGCTGTCAAATCACTGTAGAACGGTAGTGCTTCCGATGTATCGTGCAAACACTACGCTATCATTTGATGACAGGTATGTGGTGAAAATTTGTATAAGTCACTGGGATCTATGGATGTGCGAGAAGCTTGATGCCACCAAGAATTCTGAGTCCTTTTGTCAATTAATTGCCTTTTTTCTATTACTAAGTTATTTTATGTTTCCCTAGTCTTGTTCGTATGCAGTACTAAACTCGTCTGCTAAAATGAATCGTCTTGTGTAGTATTCATGTTATTAATAAAACTTAGAGTATTTAACTAGATTATATAACCAGTATAGCTTTTTTGCTCAGTATCGTAGGCTAGAACCAGCAATTGTGCTTTTGTGAAGTGAAGACTGATTCCATTTGCATTTTTTGGCTTCATTTTCATTAGAATGATATGACATAATGGTGCTACGTGTCAATATTTCTCCGTTAAATTGTGTTATACACAGCTATCTAATGATCTATAATAATTTTGACTTTATGATTTTGTGCCATTTCTATAATATTAGTATTTAGTATTTCAGTAGTTTCTGGTCTTGTCTTGTTTTATATTTATTCATCCGATAAATATATCTAATTCTATTAGATTCAATAATCATTATTTATGAATTGAGGTTTTATTTATACTTTCTACATTTTCAATCACAAAGCAGGAAGTTCGTCAGTGCATTCGGTAGCACACCAGACGGGAATTCCGGATGAGGTTCCGAGTTTTGTGACCAATCGAGCTTTGTCGTGATACTCTTGAACCTTTAAATAAAGTAAAATAGGCTTCAGCGATCTCTGTTGCGGGATGCGCTTACACATTTACGTTAAACATGAGATCGTGGAGGTGGTTGAAAGCGAGCCTGGTGTGTGACTTGAGTTGACCACTCCTTACCAACTCCCTAAAGCGTAAGCATTTGCCAAGAATGTCTTCATTAATCGAAAACGAAAGTCAGAGGTTCAATGGGTTTGGTGGGCCTAGAGAGCTATAGTAAACCTGATTTTGGGCTTGCGGTGAAACTGTGGCAACTCCTGCCACTGCTTTGTTGCGCTTATAGCGAAGTTTTTTTGATTCCTGCGTTTTTCTCGTAAATGACTGTAAAAATAAAAATGCAGCAGCTTAATCATTACGGCTTTTCTAAAGATATAGTTTCACAACATATAGCATGCAGATGATACCGAATATGATTCGAACTACGAATATATGAAATTAGGCTCATGAGCAATATATAAAAGGTATTATTTGTTGGTGAGAAAAGTACTTCATTCTGTTTCATCTTGATTTATATTTTTGTGGAAAATGATAGTTATAGAGTCACATCTAATATTATTAGGAAGAAGATCAGCTCATCATGAATAGTTTTTGGAACTATCAAAGCCGTAGTTCATAAACACCTGTTTTACACTTCTTCGTTTTAATTTTTCCTGCTTTTCGCGTGGACATTTTTTTCTCAAAAAGTCATGCATGAAAAATATACAGTATTGATTTTTCGGAGATAACAAATGATCGAATCACCTAGTGTATCTCTTTTTTTTTTGTTTGAGGCAAAATACCATTAATGATGCACACATCAACGATGTACATACAGATAATGCGTAACCAAGCACTTGTGCAATCATTAGGAGTTTAGGTTAAGTGGCCTACCGAATAACGCTACTCTTGAGATGGTTCCGATGTCGGAGAATGTTCATAATGCAAGGGCCACAATTGCGCTGCAGGTATTGGTTTGATCTACAAAATTCCACTTAACAAATTAATCTTAGCTTTTCATTCTACCAAATCTTTCTGCAAAGACATCTCTGCGACATTTCATGTTCCGAACGGGTCACGAATAGAACGTGATTTTCCTGTGTCGATGAATCTTTTGTCCATATTGGAGTCTTTTTCACATGTTTTGGGTGAAGATCTCGCCGTAGTCAATAAGTGCTCCGCTCCTAGTTGTAGTTATATGAATCGTCAAGTACGATAATATTTTTATCGTCTTCGATAATGACTATATATATATGTATAATGCTGTACAAATATTTCAGTACATTGGTCCAGTTGAGCTTGAGAGTACCACTCTTTTGTCCATTGGAATAGTTTCAGGAAAGTGCCTTATTAGGTACAATATTGTTATGTGTACTACTCAATGGCTTACTATTTGAAAGCAAATTTTATCATTTCTAACCTGTTTTTCTTTGCTACTTTTTAATATGTTATTTTGGAGTAAAAATTTTGAAGTCATAAAGCAAATTGTATTCCAGATATCAACGAGTTGATCTTTCAAAAAAGCAATTAGATGAGATCACCACTCGAATGTCTTCTGAAGCGGCAGAAAAACAAATTTTACTAAAAAGCTATGCTCAAAAGAAAGCTGAAAATGACAGCAGAAAGGAATTGGAAAAAGCGCGCATAGCTGTATGTTAAACATCTCGCAAAATTAGTATATGTTGTTTTTTTTTGTCTTTTTCAGCGTTTTGAAGAAGAACTACGAATGTCAAAAAAACGAAAACAAACGATGGATAGTGGGGCAGTAGAAAACGTTAGGGATCAGAGCGAAGAAGCTTCTAAGTATGTGAATCGATTTCAAAATCATTTGAAGCTTCCTTATAATATTGTTCATAAAACACCTGATAAAACACGTTTAAAATTCAAGTGAAAGTTCCATGATTAGGACACTCATTGTTCCAAATTCTCTGACATCTCTAGCTGAACCAGACCGTCTTGACTATGCGAAGAAACATTTGCATCAGGTTAGAAGTTTAATTGTAAGGTCTGGAAGAAATTATTCTCTGAAATATCTTTGATGTGTTGTTATTGTTTATTGAAGTTCTACCTTTCTCTAATTTTAATTATTGAGAGAATGAATCCTTTGGAAATTCTATTACGTTCGTTTCGTTAGGTGGACACGTGCTCTGATTATCCAGATAAAGGCAAGCTTGGTAACGTTGTTAGTAATCACATAGATGAAAGTTGGAATTCTTGTGCAGTTGATTCGGGAGAAAATGTTATGGAGGTCCGCTGTAATTTTTCCACCCTGTTTTTCTTTCCTTTTTCGCAGAGGAAGTGTTTTAGGATGACAGTACGACAACTGAAGGTATTGCCATTTCACCGGCAACACCATGCGATCGACAAGCAGTGATATTTTATCGCCAGTTAGTTTGTCGATAATTAGAATTATAAATATTTATTTACGTTTCTAATTTTTGGTTTGTCATTTCACATGTATAAATGTGTGTCACATGTCAGGGCATATATCCAATTAAATGTGTGCATTATATACTTGTAAACTACAAAGCTTTGCTTTGTATTCAAACGCAACTTAAATGAACAGTGCTTTTTTTAAAAGGATATCCAAGAAGTCTAATGCGGAAAGCGAAGAAATGAATGACAAATTTTTTGAGATTGATGTTGAGGACGTCAGAGCTCAGCTTAAGCAATTGCGCGAAGAAGTGTGAGTGCTCAGTCAGGATTGAATAATTTTGTAAGAGCAAATACTGTTATACTGTTAGAATAGTGTAATATTTTCGCACATGTAACTTGTAGCAGCTTCAGACGTAGTGCAAATCATCGCGGTCTGATTTCAAAAGAATATGTAAAGCAGAAGAATCGAGAAAGAAAATTGGTAGCTTATCGACACACTGTCGTAAGAATCCCTCTCGGGACCGACCGAACTGTACAGGCACAATTTAGGAGTACAGAGCCAAGTAAAAGTTGCGATTATTGATGAATGGTGGCTTGTTAGCACCACTGCGCAAAATATAAATAATATCTACTTGTGTTTAACTATTTCAGTTTCTAATCTGTTCGAATGGATTCGCAGTATTTTACCTTTTGATGCATCTTTTTCTCTAAAACTAGCTCTCAATCAGAAATTGGAAGACGTCGCTTCTTTAAATTTTGTTGACGTTGATGTTGCACCAAAATCAACAGTGTTCATCAAATTTTCTGATCCTGCCGTCAACTTCGGTGATGAGTGGTCTTTGTAATTTCCATAATTGTAATTAAAAGTTTTACCTCTAATTGTGTTTGCAAACATTGCATCCATTAATTTTCGGTTTTCAGAATCGCTATGTCAGAAATCTTTGCGAGAATGTTCTCAAAATGAAGCTGATGATCTATGTTCTGAATGGTTGGTGCTTTTGGCATCCTGTTTACCTCCAAGCATTCCACACTTAAAATCTTCTTCATGAAGGAAGTGAATTAATATAAGCTTTCGGCTTTAATCACTATTTGTGAGATACCCCATGCATTAGAATTTAAAGTGATGTCATGGATTGAATTAAATTCGTTGGTCTATGCAACGACTTAATGTGTCCACTTCTTCACGAAGTGAGTGTTGCTTATCTCTCCGATCATTTGGGCTCTAATTCATTGATCCCAAATGGATTGATCGCTTAGTTTCTTCGATGCAGATACAAGTCATTTGACTAACTTTATAATCCCTTATTGTCGTACTACTTCAATCGCAATGGATCACTATATTATTCACTTCTATAAATTGATCAAAAGTTAATACTTATGTGCGTCCTGCTCACTTAGCTGTTCTTTTGTCGTATGTAAAATAACTGTAGCTCGTATCTCTTAGGCTCAGAGTTTTGTGATTGACTAACATCACGAGGGTGTAAATTATAGCAGTAGAAAAACATTACAACTTATCATAGTTGGCGAAAAAAATAAATGAATTGATAAATATCTAAGAAACATTGTGTGATCTGTTTCCAGTGAGTCATTGGCAATCCTACTGTAAATTTAATAAAAATGTCTTACTTGTCCGTTGTTGCCAAGACGTTGCTTGACCACTTTTCGATTTACCGTTTAAATGTACACGCTTAATCAACTATCTTAAGATTACCAATCTTAAAAATAGTATTAAATAATCGTAATCGTATTTTAGGCTTCAACATAATACCATATTCGAGCCATTCACTGCTGTGGTATTGGATGCTGACGAAATTTTGAGCAGATCTACAGGCATAATTTCTGGGAAATCAAATCTCGAGTCTACCAATAAGCCTGGCAAAACAAGTATGGCTCCAAAGTGGTTTAAGAAGTGATACACAAAAGTTTGCGTGAAACAGTATGATTGATTCTCATTCATTCTCTCTAAGAGTTTGGACCGAAATATTCTGGATTTTACAAAGAATAAATACCATTTATGATCATTGTTGATGTATGTGAGTTATCCAAGAACCCGAAGCACTTGGTTAGATCACGAAGATATTTCTTGCATTTGCTTCATCTCTCCACCATTTTACATTAGTTCAATGACAATCCTTTGTTTGCTTAAGGTATATTTCCAAATCCTAAAGCAATTTAGAGCACTCTGTGTTAAGTATAGTGAGGCGACCATTTACAAAAGAAATCAATAGGTCACTTTTTCTCTCTGTAGAATTAGACCGTCAATCATAGATTCACGAAACAGTTTCTGCTCTTCACTCGTTTCATCTGCTGTGTTGCCATCCTAGTGTGATTTCATATATAAAAAATAGAATATCTCGGAATTATCTGTGGTCGTTGATAAGTACCTTAAGTCCGCAGCTATTGTGACAGGTATATATACTATTTTACCGTATACTGAAGGGCGTGTAACGCCCAGGGTACTGAGCACTGAAATCTTTGAATCCTGACATACCTTTTGAGGGAAATAGTTGCAATAGGTGTCTCTGCACAAGTCGATCGATTCATTAGACGACGACATAGAATCGCCCTGGGTCATACCAACAGACTGTAATTAAATGTGGGAGAAAGTTTACTCACTATGATATTGGATCATGTATCATTAACATGTTGAGGTCCATGCTACATTTTTAAACTATGTTTAGCACTTTACTGTTTCCAGTTACGACAGAAATACAGGCCGTCATATGATCGGCGTTTGGCAATGTTTTGGCATCAATTAGCTGTTTCATCAACTAGACGTTATTTCATATTTTCATATGAAGCCTTGAACAAACATTCATTGTCTCCTGTTTTCACTATTCAAGGAGACACTTATTTCGTATGGTACTTGCTATTACTGCGGATATAAAAAGGATGGTTCGTGATAATATGATAGCGCCTGCTGATTACAACAATTTCAATAGAATTACGAAAGAACTGAGGTCAATGGTAGTCGTTTTTCTTTATGCTTCCACTGTTGGTCAGGTCAGTAATGGGCAACTTTTTATTGAGATTATTGCAATTTCGTGTATTCATAAATTATCGAAGTAGTTTCATCTGTGGTTCACTATTCTAGAAAGCAACTTACTTCGATCGAATCCGTTCCGTTAATAACATAAAGTGGTTTATTGTGATCGATGACCTTTGCTTTTAAAACGGTTGATCCGAAAGCGAGGTGGCTAAATATACTTCTTCCGATCCTGACTAGCTGCTCATTATAACAAGAGTAGAACTGCAAATGAATACCTAACAAAATATGCAGATTCTTATTTTTAGACTGAGAAAATTATCGCTTCATTTCTATGTAAATGTGGAGTAAAAAAATTTATAGCTAATAACTTCAAAACGAGAAGGAAGAAACAAAACATACGATCTGTTTACAAATACATTAGTCTTATAATGAATGATAAAAACTTGTTAAGTTGGGTTCTCAAAAGATTAACGATTCAGTATAACACCAAGCACACCTCAGAGACTCGAGTGTCTCGGAAAAGTGTGTTTGGCATTAATTAACAACATATTTCGACAGTCTTTCAACAGTATTGCTTGGATGAGGAAATTAGTTTGAATTCGAAAGAGTTGTTGAAGAATAAGAAGTAGAGGACCTGTAGTGCATAATGAGATGACGCCTGTTAACAATTTCATTTAATAAGATAAGATAATCTTTGGGGTTGATCAAACTGGTAGACCTGTGAGCGGCCGCGAACTGATTCGGGCCGGCGTGTCATTGTGCTCCCCCAACATCCTTGCAACTAAAGTGTGCCGTAAATCACATAACGTGCTTCAAATAAAACTTAAACGGTAGTAGGAACTCTCGACCAGTTTTTTCATTTGATGTGACAACCATAATATTAACTAGATTTTCTACTAAAGAAATAGCCTTTTATCCTCAAGTGAATAAGAAAATATCTATTACGCTGTAATCGTGTAGTACACAATATCCTCAGCCACATGAGATAACGTTTAGTAGCGTTAGTGATGGTACTTACGAGAGTCTATTCGCTCTTATGCGAAAAAAAAAAGATGAACAGTATAATAGTTGTATTTTCTTGAAATATTGCGCATTAACGTACCATTAAATGTGCTCCGTAATAACATGCAGTGAAACGCAGTGACGTACAGATTCTTCGCCGTTGTTCCGAATCGAAATTCTGTAAGAAATTTACATTCTGAAGCTACTCTGTATTACACATGCTACCATGTTTTTCTATTCATTAGAATCCATTGAAAAGTCCTTTCTTAACCTAATCGCGCATCGTTTTAATTATCATAATCTTATTTATTACTCATTTTTCTTTGAAAATTGACTCAACCTCAATGCTATGAAATACAAAAGCTGCTGGATCCGTACAAAAGCGACTAGTAAACAAGCCGAAGGAGTGTGTTCAGCTATCCACGAGAACCAGATGAAAAAAGAATGTGTCATTTGTTGTTGTCAACAGTTTCACGTAAATAAATTGATCGATTTATGTGAGAACTGATCAATTTGTTGGTTATTAAAGATTTTTGAAAATTCACGCATAAGTGTTTATTGAAGCGAGAACAAACATCATCCGCTTCCACATAACTGTTACATCACAATCTTTCAACTATATTTATGTAAGAGTTGTGCGATATATTTGTTCCAAACTGACAGCACTACGTTGTGATGCAAAACAATTGTAGAGACACATTCAACGTGAATATTAAAGTGAATTTATAGAAGTTCTTCGACAGTTGAAATTGCAAGAAGCCTGACCCACTCTATGCAAAGGGCGCCTGATCCATGTTAAGAACCGTGCTGATAAATGTCGTGGAACTGTCTAGTATAGTGGGTGGAGGACTAATCGCTATAAGCTCAACTGAGTTATTATACTTACTTGGAATTCATCGTACTTTGTGCCGACGATTAACAATGGGATCGGAAACCATGTTTTTTTTTCTTCCTAAATTCATCACAGTCATTTACGTTGAAAAGAATAGTAGTGAAAATTGCATCTGAAAGCAAATGTAAAAATTTTTGAAAGGTGAGCAATGCAAGTGAAATTTTTTACATGAAATAAAATCTTCTCTACCCTCTTCGTTATCAGTTTTCATTCTTTTGTCTGTCTTCGAAAACTTCATCTATACAGTATAATGAAAAGTAGACGTAATTTCTCTAAATAAGAAAATGGAATATCAAAATTATAGTATATTGAGATTTATAAATTGAAATTATGCAAGCTTCCTAATAATACCGCACATATGATATGAGGCGCGTGGCGCAGTGCCAGAAGCTGCATTACGCATGTTCCCACCTGACCTCAGGTAAAACTCGTTCCTCATTCATCCAGAGTTCATAAACTAGTACATGAGGAGTCTGGCAAGATACGCAGTATTGATTTAGTGCAAAATGGTCACCTTAAGTCAATGTATAGACCAGGCTAGCATTTGATTGCCAGTACAATTTCATAAGAGAAACAGATGTGTTACGTATGCTACAATGAAATCTTAACGTATAGTTATCTTGTGGTAAAAATGCATAAATTAATAAGTATTGGTGTCTATATATTACTGTGATATGCTAATGTATTTGTCTTGATCGTGATAGCGTGAAGGACATGACACGAATGGTTTATACGTTGACTAGTAATGACTACTTCTTATCAAATGCTCAACTACTTATCCACCCTTAGATTATTCTGCTAGCACCGATCTCAGCTAGATGGTAGCTCGATTCCGCCTTATAGAAGAGGATGCAAGTTCACGTAACACTACGGTACATCCTAGTGCACTACCCTACCATTGTAGTGTTTCCATTTTGTTTATTCCATTCTTTGTTTACGAAATCGAATTCAATTTAATAATATTTTTAAGTGGTCACTGAATGAGTCTCAATTTTATTGATTCAGTAGAAGAACAGGTTATCCGTCGGCAGAAATGAGTCGGAACAATTTCTT
>KN716311.1:195651-205793 GCA_000816705.1 Dictyocaulus viviparus | reverse complement strand
ATCATCAATATTTCGTATGCTTTACGATACTCGTGTTTTGTCATAACTCGTGACAACTTATGAGGTAGCCTCTACACTCTTCAAGGCAGCCTTTTTATAATAGAGAAAAGCTGCTAGTTCCAGGATTAAAGTTGGCTAAATTTGGAAGTACTTAAGCGCTCTAATATTGCGAACGCTAGTATCGCAATGACTTACAGCCAAATTCTGAAATGATCATAAATAAAATTCTTTATGTTTTGGTATCTTTTGACTCCATAATGTTTCCAGAAATATACCGCAAATAATGGGATGCGTTGCGCAGAGGTACGAGCTACCACAGTAATTTTTAAGTTCGGTTGCAACTATGCGCGTAATCTTCTACCCCGTCATGCCTTCATACTCTACTCCTCCGTACATTGGTACCAGAGAAATCGAGATAAGCAGCATTGACTTGGTATACTTGGATGGCCAGTGTTCAGCGTAGTGCAGGTCCTAGCAATATTACATTCGTTTCTTTCTCGCGCAAGCGTATTCCATGGTGGTGGTCTTTTACGTGCATAGTGACACTAGCTCGACAAAGTTCTGTTGGTTTAGCTTTAGTTCTATGGATTACTGAGATAGAGTTTCTCAAACGTTCTCATAATATCGACAACTGGCAGTCACTAACCTCTATGGATCAGAGTGATGTGACGCCTTGTGACTTTATTTCATCAAGCTATTTTGAAGGAATTGAAAATTATAGTGACGATAGAAATGGAGATTGTACATGCATACAATAACCAATAATTTTTTACAAACTTCTAAAGCGGAATAATGATATAATAGTAACATACGGCTATAGATGCACAAAATGAGTTGTGGAATGGAGCATAGGAAAATTCAAATGTCTCCTTGTAGGACATCTCTAAAATGTGCAGACCTATAGTTTTAACATCAAGAAAGTAAATTCATAGCTAGAAACAAAAACTGAATCACAGAAAAGGTTTCATCAATGGATGAAGATGACCGCCAACATGAACTCGCAGTCGCGCGAGGAAGACGTGAAAGCGAAATTTTTGGGAGATACACAATATGTCAGGGTGGGCCGTTATTAAATCAAAGTATATCATCAACCTCAATGAGAGACCTCTCGTTAGGTAGTAGCAAAATTATGCGGCGTACTACTAAGTGACAGATTGGAGGTAAATGGTATACCAAGAGTAACCTTGTTCTGAAACGGAGGTAGACTGGAAGAATAGACTCTTAGATTCTATTGCGTTAGTGTGTCGCATAGCAACTATTTGAGCACAAAAACATTAATACATAACTGTGTTGTAAACATGTGAATTTTGCATATCAATTGCATGTATTTAATGTAAGTTCTACAGGAAGGTGCTGTTCATTTCGGAATGAAACAGAACAGGGCAAAGGGGAATATGATGGACGCGACAAAATTTCCCAGCCTAGTTGTACAATTTTTTGAAAGTGCCGAAAAGAAATGTGACCTTACAGTATCATAATGCAGTATGATATCCTTCCTATTGAACACCTCCAGTATCTTTTCTTGGACCACTGTCTTTAAATCATCCAGTTGCTGGCTTTCTCAAAATTGAGATTTCCATTTGGTTTAGAAAGGTCAAAATGTGCAGGTCCTCAAATGCCCACCATATATAAAGTATTCTCTTATTCAAATTGAAATTTGGTAAAGAAATGGAAGGGATACGTTTTTCGGTTCAGAATTAAGCTCTTTCCCTTACGATGTTTTCGTGTGTAATCCAGTTTTCATCCGGTTCAAGAAGGGATCAATTTGGTTTCATCAAACAGAGATGCTATATGACTACTTTATTAAGATTGCCCTGGCTTAATGTGGCACCCATCTTAATTATTTCAATACCAGTGTTGTCAGGAAAGGACTTGACTCCAACATAGTCAATAATATATATACATTAAGAGATAAAATAGAGAAATCAAAAAAACTTTTCAATACATTTGACATTAATTTCCAGTGCATCTCTTACAATATCAACTCATATGTTTTTCCTTTCATCTTATTGCTTTAGATCGAAAAGCAACAACGACTGTTTTTCGCAGCGTATGAAGCACACAACAAGCTCATGGAAGAATGCATGGATGGAAAAGGTATTAAGCAAAATAATAAATGATTAATAAGATAAGGTGTGGCGTGCTTCACCATTAAGTCACCCGCCCAAGCTATTGGCTTGATTGAAATAACCACTTTCTCGAACTGAGATCGGAATCCTACTTACAGTACTTCTAAATAAATGTCTTTTTGGGCCGCATGCTTGGAAGGTATTCATTCGGTTTATGCTGTTTTCCATTAATTAAACAGTAGGCATCCTTCGGCATAAACTTTTTATGTGACATATATCTTTCGGCTATTGAAAAATATATTGTTATGGGAATCAGAATCAGCGTTCTGAATGTTCCACTGTACCACACAACGTTAAAAGCACGTACGATTTCCCAGTGGCTGTCGAGTTTAAACAAAGCCGATAGCTATTTGTTACCCAGAAATAATGTATATATTTTTTAGACCCCTGTACCGTCTGTTATGAAATTGGCCAAACTCTCTTCTTCATCAGTGATGAATTAACGTAATGGTGCATATGTATTGGTTAAGTACAGCAAGCTATCATGCTCGTTTGCTGTCCTTTTGTTTTGCTCATATGTTCACACTGACAAAAAATGTATTCGACCTATTAGCGGAAATTTCAATGCATTACGTTTCATACTCAATAGTGACGGTCACTAACCACCACTAACAGATTTCCGTCACTCCAACGCTACTTATCGGTCAAATTACTATTACTTAAAACTGTGATGTAAGTGTATGGGATTGTTGGTTTCTTTCAAACGAATCTCCCTTTAAATCGCGTTGATCAGTGCAGGCAATATTTTTTTTACAACATGTTATTGTTCGCTATCAATAGAAGTACCAGAAATTCAAAAGAATTGACTGCTATTAAGATATCTTTGGCGATGATCAATTCTTTGTGACTGGATGCGCCTACGCATTCATGTTCAACGTGATATCGTGGAGGTTGTTTAATGCGAGCCTACTTTATACAGTGACTTGATTTGAAAGCTCTAACAAGTCAGTGCAAGTTATCCTAAGCAGGTTTTTCTGGTACCAATTTACCGACCCCGGACGGGCTTGATAGGCCTTAGCAGTGACCGCGAACTGTTTCGGGCCTGCTTGTCACTGCGGCACTTCCATCATTGCGCCCGCTTTGCTTAGATCAAGTAGATTTCGACAATCTCCATTATAAACGGCATAACTATATATAGTGTTGGAAAAAAAAAAACAGAACTCAGTGTAGGTATTGAATATCAACTTCTCAGCTGTTATTGTGAAGCATTCGTAGTAAAATTAGCAAATAGGTGTGTAAAATATGTTAATGTACATAGAATTACCGCTGAGTCTATATTGATTTATGTCTCTTGTCATTTACTCCTGTCATTTTATAACAATTTACATAGGAATCGATCGACATTTATATGGTCTACGAAAAGTGTTAGAATCGCTTCAAAGAGAATCCGCCATAAAAATCCACACTCCGGATATTTTTCTTGATGAAGCTTGGAAAATATCGGGTGGTGATGGAAACTATCTCCTTTCTACAAGGTACATTGCTTGTTAAATCATCAGATACTAGTCATTTGAAAAACAATTTAATGTACAACTTTAATTGGATTTGATATTCAGTTTCACCGGCTATATGGGGGAAAATGACGAAGTAGGTTCCTATGGATACGTTTCTGCAATGCGTCCTGATTGCTACGGTACATTCTATCGAATAGGAAGAGACAGGTCAAGCATCAGTTTCTATATGTGCAACTGGAATTGCTAGAACAATGCAGATATTTTGCTTTGATAACAACCATAGCTATTTCCACCTATCATCTATACAGTTTTTCTTTAGTGTACAACTGGTGATCACCGATTGGTGTAAATCAAAATCGAATTTGGATGTTTATGGAGAAAACATTAAGTGGTCGCTTGCGAAATTATCCTCTTTATTCGAATATAATGCTAAAATTTGAAATTGTCAAATAATTTAAGATTTACAATGAACGTTTGTCAAAGAAGTGAACAACAGTTTTCCAAAGTCATTTGAAGAGCATAGTAAATATTCTTCTGTGATCTTTTTCAGTTTAAATTCTAATAAATCATCTAAATAATAAAATCTTTTAAGAATTGAAGGCATAAAAGCTTGCAAAGGAACCAGGAAACAATTTACATGAATATTTGCCAATTTGACAGAATATTGAATTCAACAACATTACAATGATTTTTCGACAATTTTATGAATATATATTCCTAGCAAAATTTAAAAATTATGAACCCATGATGATGACAAAAAATAAAAGGTCAGCAGTGTAACGGAACAAAGAAATTCAATGTGTCAAATAAAAGTACATTCGTTATTGAAAAACATATATAATTTCGAGACTACACAGCAAAGTCACTACCCGTAAAATTTGCTTGGTTCGAAGTGACACGCATCAATACAAGTATAATCAGCAATTGTGGAGACGAAAAATGTCCCGTTCACGGATTCTTTAACATATGACTGTTTTTTCACAACACTGGTGTTTCATCATCACTCCTGGATAAAAGTTATGTTATAGTTGAATGAATAGAAATAAATGTACTCTTGTCAAATAATACAAAAGGGATTCTTTCGGTATGATGTTCGGTCCTAATTTGCAAGAAGCATCTCATTCTTCAGGTGAAGAATGTTGATTCTAGCGCGTCATACAGATGTCGCCCAGGTCATTAGTTGAGAATGATGAAAGTATCTTTATGAAAAATCCTATTATGATAAATTGATATGATGGTAAAACTGGTTAAAAATTAAGCATTCGTATACTAGTGCCATTATTTGTCTGCGAGAGTGTTTATAAAGAAATGAAATAAAGCCGTATTTCGACCAATACCCATTTATCTTTACATGAACGCAATCTTTGTAAAATTGCAGTTAAATAGAAACAAGACAATTAATTAAATAGATATTCTCCATAAAATCTGGATTAAATTGGCTTTTTTCGCGTCTTTTAGCGAGCAAGATAATAAGAATGATACTAGACCAAGTCATCTAAAATCTAAGGATATACACATACCATTCGGAACACAAAACAATGGCCCTTGTACACATGCATTCAGTAGGATTTAAACAACAGTTTTATATGGAAGATTAGGTTTACTTGAAGTAATTTGACTATCAAATAGATATTAATCCGTTTTACAAGTTATTTGCTTATCTCAATAAGTCTGAATTGAACATATTCAAAATATATGCAATAAAACGTTTACATATAGATAGAATACGCAAAATAAAATGTGACATCCGTCTTTGAGTTAGGTATTTGAGGTCATATATGTCCTTCAAAATAATAAATATAAGAAATTTTTGCATTATAATATTCAAGAATATCTAATACTCATGAGTCGTATCCACAAAAGGTATTAGTATTGAAAAGTATTTTCTGAAAATATCCACACTTTTTCTTCTACCATTTGAGGTGTACGAGAAGAAAAATACGATATAGAATTTTTTGAAAACTTTAGTATTGATGAAAAGTACCTCGAGATTTTTTTCCTGGACGAAGTTTTCGGGAATAGCAGAGGCAATAGAAGCACCTTATAACATAGAATATTGTTTTATGAAATACTACCTAAAATGTGATATATAAAAAGCATAAGTTGCAACTGTCACCTTGATCACTTATCGCGTCACTGGTCTTCAGACTAGAATTTGCGATTTTATCTTCAGCGATAGATGAAACCTGAGACTTTGCTCCACTAAAAACGTCATCCTTCTCAGTAATTAGGTATTGTGTCATCTCTGTTCCATTCTCAACAAGCTCAACAACTTGATTCCCATTTTCTTCGTCCACGTAATGAATAAAACCATCACATTGTAAATCCTCTTCGTTCAAATATTGCAGCAAAGAGCGACTTTCATCAACAAGTTGTATAACTCGTTTCCCATCTTGTCCATCTGATTCATCCACTTCGTATTGCACTATCTGGCCAGAATCATATTCCATACCAGTATTTTCTTGGTTGTATTGTGTCATATCCTCTTCATCCACATATTGCAAAACTTCATTACTTCTAAGATCATTGTGAAACTTATGCGCATTTCTTGACGAATTTTCGCTAGCAACTTTCTGGAATAAAATGGCTAAAGCAAACTACAATAATAAGAAAACGTGATAGGTTCATATACCTACTTCATGCCAAGCATTAACGGATGCCTGCGAGTCATCCACCAACACCTTATTGAGCACGCGTTCTGTAAAGTTCATCTGATTCCACTTTTCATAATAATTATTTGAGAAACATTATAACAAATTTTTGCGAAATGATATACCTTTCCTTATAGTGGTGGAAAAGTTGCTTTTTTCGAGAACAATTTGTGATCCATGACGAGTACCCACAGCGACTCTGTATTCAACGTCCTCCTAAATTTTATATAGAATACCAAAAACACATCTGATTCTATATTTAACGACTAACTCCATAGTTTGAAGTGATCACTAGATCACCAAGAGAAAGTTGTCCTGTGTAAAGCATCATATCTAGCTCAGAGATTTGCTCTGCATCAAAATCATGGATTTCCTCACCATTAATATCAACACAACGAGCAGGAGTAGGCGGCTATAATAAACAAGCAATAAGTTTTCTTCAAGAAATGGAAGAATAGGAAACAAACAATTTCTCCTGGACTTTCAATCTCAAGGACGGGAGGAGACTCTTCTTCACCGGTTATATCTTGCTCTTGTTCTGCTGATAAATTCGAGGAATCATTCGAAAATCTTGTCATATATTCCTTTCCTGTTTCACCTATAATAAAACCCAATTTTGCAGCTAAAATCTAAAACAACTAATACTGTATTATTGAGTTCTACTCCACTAAGAACTATATTAGGCTACAATATTATGACAAAAACAGAATACAAATTTGCTTTTTAATTAGTCAGGAAATTCGGAGCCCCAAGTGTGACTCGAATTATATCAACATGACTTACGGTTAATCGGTAACACGCTCAACATGAAAACTGATAGATGCAGGTTAGAGTCTTGTATAAGACTCCGAATTTCATGTCTAACTCCAAAAGTAAGTTTTGTATTTTTACATTTTTTCTAGGTGAAACGTACAGTACAGATTAACACTGTTATGTAAAAGAGTGATCAGTGAACAGCTGCAAGTCACAAAATCATTGTTATACGCTTTGTTGTATTATTTTGTACAAAAATAAGGATTTCCAACTGGTGCAGAAAACTGAATTAGGGAAGTACATTTAAGCTTGCTCATAAATGTTAAATTGGAAAATAGAGAATTACTTACAATACGAAAACTTACGTGTGCTTTCGCGCGTTATAGCCTTTTCCAAAAAATTATGGTTTAACAAATGAACAGTCCCAATATGTTTGTCCAGTGATTTCTGTCCATAAAACGTAACCCCTTGAAAACGTACAACTGGTTATAAATTTATGCAGTTTGAGAGATGAAAATGGTAATCACCGCTTAATTACGATCGCGTTATAAAGAGAAAAAAATATTACCGCAAACAGGACACTTCTGGCCTTCGTTCAAACGACGTTTCAGTTTTCCTTTCATGTTTGCGTTGACAACGCGAACATTCCTCGGAACTGCTTTCAATGAAGGACGTCGCTTTATATTTATCAGTCGCGAATTCTAGAACAGAAAGCCGCAATGTGAAAAAAATCATATTTTGGAAACATAACAATCAATAGAAGGTGGCCTTTAATGATGCTTTATTAATGGAATCGTCTAGCCACTATATCATCAAGTAGCCGATCACAAAATTAAGCACAATAACTTTCATACACTCCGAGTCTCGAAAAAGGTAATTAACATTACTGACTGATTTATTTTCCAAATAAAATACCACTGAATGCGGAGTTGCAAAAGGCATATTTTTGAAAAGTCCTTTGGATATTCTTTATGATTTAACAGAATTTGGTGTTATATATATATATATATAACTTTTTTTTTTTTTTTTATTATTTTTATTATTATAAACTTCCAAGTGGTCTTCAGATCAGACCAAGAATAAATTGTTCCTAATCAACAGACTTACTCCAGGAAGTAATTGAGGATCCGATTGTTTATGTGGGAAACGAGCTTTCTCAAAGACGCTGCATCCAACTGAAAAGAGTGCAATCACAAAGAAGTAAAAATGCGAAAGAAATTACTGAAAGCAACGAATTGTGGTCATCAATAGCAATCGAGAAGATCGATTGCTAGGACTCACTTATAGAATCGTTTCAAAAAGTATTTCGTACAAAACACTGTGTACTAAATCTTTCAACCCGAAAGAACAAAATTCGGCATGGATTGAAAGTAAAATTGAACTAGCAAGCATGACATTACAGTAGCAGTGGTCTACAAAGGGTGTTATAGGTATAAGACTATAACGCAGAATTTAACTATCCATAACCATGCTAACGTAAAAAATGTGTTAATACCAATTTTCGAACGTCAGCTCCCACGAGCAGTTTGGTGTACGCGCAACTGTGACGATAATGGAAAAGAAGGTTGTAATCATATTTAAATCTAAACTAAGAAAAATCAACTATTGAGCCTGCCGAATAGTATTAACCTGGTCAAACAAATTTGGAAATTTAAAACCTGTGTCCACAGAGCAAGCATTTGTAGGCGCCATAGTGAGAATGAAAACCTGACATGTGACGTTCAAGACGGCCAGCATTGGCAAACTGCCTAAATCACATTTTAGTTTAAATATTTGAATATACCACTATTCAAAAACATACCGAAAGCAATCAGGACACTCAAGTGGCTTTCCATTTTCAGGAATATTCCACTTTCCTCGATCAACAGATACTACATTAACTAATTCACCATCTACATCGACTACAGTGTCGCCAGGATTGACATAATCATCCATAAAAACTAAGGCCTTAAAGTATAATACCAGAGATGAAAGACCAGATAACTAATTGATTGCAACAAAAAAATAACAAACATCGTTTGCCACAATTTATCACAAAATAAACGTTCACAAGATTGGTCATTTCAATTTAGAAAAAACTAAAAACATCTTCAAAATAAGTGGCTTGCCTTCGCTTCCACTTCCTCAGAAGATGACGTAGGACTTTTTCCATGCTCTGGAGTTTGTTTACTACTATTGCAAGACTCGCCTCCATTCTAAGAACACAGGAAGAGTGGTACATCGAATCTCATAAATGCTAATGGGAAAACTGAGCTCACCGTTCCGTGACGTATATATGGTTTCACTTCCTCTACGTATTCCATCTCTATAAACCATAAAATAAAAACGGAATTAAAACATTATTCCAGTTCCCAAACTTGTACTGATGGCCCGGAGTGGTGATTGACGGGATACTCTTCTCAATCTCCATAACAGATTTAGAACCATGACTTTTAGTTCTAGATCACTAAGAAATAATTCCGCTCCAGGCTCAATGTTGGCCTGTAAAAAATACATCTTCAGATGAAATCAACGAAAAACGAAAAGAAAGATGAATTTACCATAATTTCCGGGCAGCTAGACCTCCAATGTGCATAGAGGTTGTCCTTACTTCTGCAATCATTAAATAGAAGAGTGAAGAGACTTGTAATAAAGATACTTCACAACTAAATCCTGCACCAACCAGCCTATTTAAGCATATTCTAGATCTCCACTTCTTAAGTTGACATAAAGAATTATTGCTATTTTCAGTACCAAACAACTAGAAATAGAGTAAAATTTTTGATTGAGAAACGTTTTTGGTAATGGTACACAATTGGTGTAGATCAGACAAAATAAATTTCAAAAAAAGCCTTAATTGGAAATGGTATTTTTAATAAAAAATAAGCCATTTGTTTTCAACTGCAATAAATATTTAAAAAACTAACCGGAAAGCTACTCCACATAAATCACAGAAATGACCACCCGTTGGCGACTGCAAATCCAAAAGACGAAGACCTGTCTCTGTTGTCGAATTATGAAGGGCTTCATGCTGAGGAAGATGGTTCCTATGAACTAATATTCCACATATGGTACAAGCACGAGCGAGAGGGCCTAAATTAAAGGTCTAGCGCTGTAAAAATAACACTACTTTCTGCCAAATTGTGAAATTATTTAGAATATTTTACAATCGTTAT
>KN716311.1:176469-195536 GCA_000816705.1 Dictyocaulus viviparus | reverse complement strand
CCTATGTAACTAATATTCCTACACTATGGTATAAGCACGAGCGATAGGGGCCTAAATTAAAGGTCTAGCGCTGTAAAAATAACACTACTTTTCTGCCAAATTGTGAAATTATTTAGAATATTTTACAATCGTTATGTACAACTTTCTACTTGATACCTGAATTTAAAAAAAAAAGCATTAAATCGAAACATTATAGAGATGAAAGAAATAACATGACCATAAGAAATGAGATACGTAGATAATCTGCTTCAACACAACCTTTGTCCAGTAAATAAAACTCAAAATATATTTTCTCTTTCCAAAAACTATAAATACCATACTTTGTGGATCTATAGGCATTTCTAGATGGACTGCTGGACCACCATGGAATAGAGCTTTCTGAGATATTCCAATGTCAACAGGCTCGGTCTCATTCCTTTTAACTACAACTTCCTCAACAAGCAATCGAAGAGAGTTTACATCCATTTCCTCAAATTGAACGTTTTTTGAAACTTGAATCAAATCGGTGATAGCTTAAGAAAGACAACAAAAAACTTATGCAAATAAACAACAAACCTTCCTTTGGTCAATTTTTACCAGTTCATTAAGGTACTGACATGTTTTACGCCAATGAAAGAACAAATTATATTCGTACTTGTAGGTTTTTCCACATAAAGGGCAAAGATATGCACCAAACACCTAAATTACCTGCTTCCACATAAAGAATCGTATGAAAAAAGCTAAAGATCACCTGATGCACAGCTAAATGTCGCTCTAATCTTGCAGCATTAACAAAAGACTGCTTACACTCAGGACAAACCGCATTTCCATACTGTCGATTTTTCCCTTTGAACTGTTCAAGAGCTGAACTTTACCAAAACTTGATTTACCTTCCAAAACATTAATGAATTTACCCCATCGTATTACATTCCAGGGCATTCAAAAATACTCCAACTGTTGATTAATAAAATTACTAAGTATAACTTAAACTGGTACATAGACTTAAACTAACCTCTGCGTGAAGCAAAACTTCCATTGTTATCGGTAAAAATCAGCTCGAAATTCTAAACGGATGTTTTGCAGTGCGAAAAACCATAAAGTAAATCTAATGCAGGAAAGACCAAATCTTGATTCTTGTTATAAAGATAGATATATCATCACATCTAACACCTCATGAATTCTCCATAACTCAAGGAAGATGGCGATCCAAAGAAATGTACTTGTCGCGCAAAAACAAAACAAATTTTCATGCGCATCAACCAAAGTGGTAGTATAATCATGAACTATCCATTATCTTCTCACATTGTCTTCTTCAGCGCACTCAACTAGTTCGCCGTGAGAAGCTAAGTCGTCTTCTATCACGTCCATAAAATCTTCATCAATAGTTTGCTAAATCAACCGTGAAAAATTAAGTAGAATGCGCCGATACTTGACGAATACGCAACGCGGATCTATAAACAAAAATATATTCCTTAGAAACTACTAACAGCGAACCACTTAATCTGAATTTAAAAGTCGAAAACAAAGAAATAATTGCATAATGTAGATCGTAATCTTCCTTATTCGTAGATGCACACACTGCACCTGAAAACGAGCAAAATTCTACTAGTATGCGCTCTATATGGGGGCGTGTTGCTTTCTTCTTTCTTAAAAAATGGTGCTGTTTTGCAGTTTGTTTCTTTTTTTTCTTATTTAGCCCATGTCATATATTATGACAAGTATTTGCAAAGCTTTTTGGATTTAGATTGTAGCATAAGGCGTTGAAATGCGAGATCGTTTGATCTAGATTCCTGACGTTGACGAAGATAAGATGTGAATCAGCTTTTCCGTAATAAAATGACTTTTTACTGTACTGGTACTGTGGCGTAGCTGGTTACGCTGGCGTATATTACGTATTGTCACCTATATATTTTGGTCATCGCTGTGTGGTGCAGATGCAGATGCTCATGGCACTGTTGTTACATTTCGTAACGGTTTACTAAGTCGTTTAAGGTTTTCATGTAATGTAATGTGTTTTCAATTTTCACTTCTGGACGCAAATATCTCTATTTTTATGCGAACAATACACCTATAATGAAGCTTAACCTAGGAAGAGCTGATTATTGTTACAAATAGTAGAATTAAGCGATCAATACGTAATAAAAGGAGCCAGGCTGCTAGGAAGATTGCTTTTCGAAGTTTTATTTTTTCACAACAAACCTCACTAAATTTCTATATATGATTCTTCTGATTCTGTTGTAAATACCGTTCAAAAGAAATTGTATTTCCTGGAGAAAAATATTTGTAAAGAAACGTACCACATATATGGAAGTTGATCTCCATTCTGCAGAATACTTGGTAACCATCACTATGCTGAAGACTCGACCGTGCTTTGGAGTTCGTACTATATATATATATATATATATATATATATATATATTGAAACGTGTACAATACGTGGAAGCGCTCGCTGACGAAAGCTGCATAAACGAAATCCTTATCGTACATGATTAAACACCCATCGTTTGTAGTGTCGTTAGGTATCATATTGAGGTAATCTACCATTGTTCGGATTATTCTCGTATTATTGTAATGTTATTAATGTAGTTAAAGGTTTAATTATTGAAGTTTGAGGTATTTGATACAACAAGTGCACACCGTCTTACATTATTCATACTAATGAACTGAATGCAGTAGAAAATGTCGTACTCGTAATGATATCATCATTTTTTAACAATTCAATAATTTACGTCAACATCGTAATATTTGGCGTTCACAATTTTTAAAATTTGCAGTGGGATGAAACATTACGTTGAAGCCTCATGGAACTCATAGTTAATGTGTCAAACCGAATTCGCCGTACGTTGTAGCATTAATCTTATTCACTTCATTGAGTATATCTCAATAATTATATAAAATTGAAATGCATAGCATCAAAATGAAGAGCAAAAAAAGTTTCAGTTTTGATTTGTTGATTACTCAAACAAAGCGTATAGGAAGAGTAAAGGGCCACTATCTGTCGAATTGCATCCATGAATTTTAAGGAGATGGCAGATAATATAGCATCACCAAGCCGCCGTCAGGCAGCAGACTAATTTCACAAAGGAATTATTGAAGCTTTAACGCTCAAGAGATTTTAGGCAAATAGGTGCTTGTATTATCGATACTGCTTGAGTTTAGACATGTTAGTATACATGGGTATATAATGAATCAATTTCACATACTGGAATTTGAAGAGAAACACAAATGGTAGTCTGCTTCCTAAAAAAGTAATGTTTTGCTAGATTCTGAAGAGACTACTGAGAAGTTGTTACCTTTATCTAGTGTGCCATAAAGTTTAAGTTGCACTGAGTACTTATAAATCTGTAATATATAAAATTTGCACGCATTAAAAAATTTAGATACAGGTTGAACTTTTTCTTGGAGGTCCTGCGATTGCATTATGCAGCTTTATAAAATACTGTGCTGACAGAAAAACGTCACTGACGTAATGTCCAATATAATATTGAGGAATACAACTCATATGCCAGCTAGTACTCGAAAATGTACAATTTTTTAACAAAGCCAAGGAAATTAGTGTATGGAACATTGAGAATCATTTCAACAGACTCCAATACCTTGCTTAAGTAACAATAATGAATGTTCGGTATCGGCTGTAGTAGGTGAAATGACAATTACCGAAATACGCTCTGTTGATGCATTAATTTTTGCTGCAGGCAGATATTCTGCTTGGAAGAGTCTCAATCTTTCTATGACCAACACGAACAAGTTTCTTCTTCGATTTGTGTACTTGACACTTTTTTACAGAACAAGAAGAAGCTTTTTATTTCCTATAGACTATCATTTTCAACAGTTTGACAAGTGTGTAACAGAAAAAAATCATATATGTGCTGTACGAATTTGAGAATAGTGTTGAATGGGGCTTTTAATTTAACCTGTCTATTGTAGGTACTTCAGTTCAATGAATTATTAAAGGTGCTTATCTAGTAAAAACAAGGGCGATATATTTGATAATTTGGGTTAAATGAAAAAGGTTACGACGTAAACAAGCATTATACGAGCTGTACGACCTCACGAGTGGTTGGCCTAGTAAAGTGTAGGATTCTATATTTCTGTTATATTCATATAAACATTAAAATGTAGTAAGTCAGTTTGATTCTCTTTAGACCAGTGTGCTTAAGAGAGCGTATTTACTTCCTATCCAAATAGAGTAATTGATTTAGGAATCTCCTAAGCCTTTTCGCTACCTTTAAAATAGCACAAGCAAGCTTCTTTACCTCTATGTAAGATATGGGAAATGAAAAACATTTCTGTATACCATAATATAAGCTTAATTGATCGAATTCGACTAAAGTGTGGATGCTGTAAAGAAGTTCCATGACCTAATAATATTTATTTTGTGTTATTTAAGCCTCTCCGGTGGAGAGTCGGGGGAACATATGAGCGTGGTTTCTCGCGCTGATGGACAAGAGTAAGTGAATAATTCAACAAGAGAGTTAACTAGGCGATAATTAGACCTTCATCTGTTTTACACATGAAGTAATCGGCTGGAAGATTACAGGATTAGTCGATTGAGTGTATTGCAACTGGTCATTCTGATTCAATTTGCAACTTCCATAGCGATTGCAATTTTCGCAATTGGTAAGTCACTCATAATCGTCCCACTCATGCCTCAGAACAACGATTAGAGATTGGTGGATTTCAGTTGGCTTGTCTGTGAATCAACCGATAGGTCTTCTAACTCTAATGGCTGTACTTCAATTTCTTATCGTAATTCCAGGATTTGCGTATCACTTCACGAAAAAACAAGGTGAATAACAATTGTTTATCTCAAATTTACTATTAGTTTGTGCATCGTTAATATCTATGTTGGCAGTATTGGGAAGGGACGCAGTGTCATGCGGGCTTGGTACGTATACGCGGGTTCGAGTGCGGCTTCCGGGCCTTCCATTTCTCAAGGCTAGGTGAATTGCTTCACAGTAATATGGGGACGTGAACAGCACTGTCGCGATAACAGTCTTGTTCTCTGGAGTCGTTGCATAGATTACTCTTATTCGAGCACCTCTACCATAATATAAAGACAAGGAATGGGTGACCTCGAAAAGCGATTATATATATATATAAAATCTCGCATAGTTTTTTTTTTTCTCTACTAACTATGACAGGTTATAACAGGTGTAATGTTGTTATAAGTGTTCCGTTGATGGACGAAAACTATCCAGAAATAAGCGAAGCAATGAGTCATTGTAGTACGAGATCCTCGGTAAAACACAACACTGGACTTCTGTTAATCAGGGTTAGAGTCCCGTTTAAGGTCTAAAATTTTGACTATAACTCAAAATGGATGAAAAAACACCATTGTACCCTATATCATAGTTGATCAAAAACAAAAATAGTATGAGAAGTTTCTTATTGTTTTCTATATTTTGAAATTAGGATATTTCTAAAAAGGTGCTAGTTTGCTAGCAAGTTTTTCAAGTTTTTGCTAGCTTTTCTCAGGAAGGTGTAAGAACGAATGCACGTCCCTGCTTATCATGTAGGAATTCAAATGAATTAGCCGCATCAGTTACGCTTTTCAACTGTAAGTTGGAGGCTAGTTGAAAGAAGACGATCAAGAAGATGAGCACTACGTTCGGTCAGGTACCACAAGCGATCGATTTGGGCGATTGGTTTGAGCTTTTTGATTACAAGAGCCGGAAAAGCAAGTGTAGATTTTGCCGGATTTTAAATTTAGACATTTTACGACAAAGGGTAGAAGTGCTGGATATGAGTACCAGATGGAGAGCATACACTTCGACACTGCGACACCACCATAGTTCGCATGTGTCGGCTATTCCTCTTTTGGAGAGATTGGGCTGAGCATTGTGAAACATCTACAACAAGTGATGTTGCTACATAAATTTGTCAACTTTTTCGTTCTTTAAAGCAGCGTGTGCGAGAGAACACTGGGGAGATGTTAGCCAATCTCTGCTCAGCGAATGGTTGCATATCTTCAGTCGTAATGTTGGTTATTTTGCTGACTAATTGATTTGCTTAATTCAACAATTTTCTTATTGAAA
The DNA here is from genome assembly GCA_000816705.1 of Dictyocaulus viviparus. Lineage (NCBI taxonomy): Eukaryota > Metazoa > Nematoda > Chromadorea > Rhabditida > Metastrongylidae > Dictyocaulus > Dictyocaulus viviparus. The sequence goes on along the minus strand of KN716311.1, from coordinate 189,519 downwards.
ACTGTATGTATTTCCATTGAATGCTAAGCATTCTTCCCGTCAAGTATATTAGAGGCAAGTGACGCAATAGTGTAGGTGCCACCGAGAAACGCAGGCCGGACTCAGTTTGTGCCGCCACGCTTCCCTCTAGGCCTACCAAGCCCACCATTCCTTCAGTATCGTTAAATTGGTACCAGAGAAATCTGGGTAAGATAAACAGCACTGACTTAGTGAGGAGTGAAAGTAACTCAAGTCACTCTACAGACCAGGCACGCATTTAAACACCTCTTCGATATCACGTTGAACACGAATGCGTTGGCGCATCCCGTCACAAATGATTGATCAACGCCAAAGATTATCTAATCAAGTGTATGAGACTGGCAAATATCAGTGTTATTTCTATACTGATTGTTTGTGCCACTTTACAAAACATATTCATTACAATTGCACAAGATCTAATGCGTTCGTTGATTGTAATTTTAATATTATTTGTATCCAAATCTATATTGAAAATTAAAAGTCCTATGAAACAGAATAATTATGGCAGGATGAAATGACCCATTGTAATTTTTGACGTAGGTTAGTTTCTATGAGATGTACAGACCCAAGAGGTACTACTCCGAAATGTTGGTGGGATAGAAGCGGCCGCGAACCCGGGTATATTAGTTCTTACCCGTATATCACTGTAGCAATCAGGCAGCGGAAAGTCTTGTATGGTCTAATCAGTCTCATGAAAATATTGCGATAAAGTAGATTTCAGTGCATTTCTTTGCCTATCTCGTACTTCAAATAATGACGGGTACAAGTGAATTCATATGGCTTATATATATGCTATCCAATGAAATGTATACAGCAATAACTGCCTCTGTCCTGTTACTTCTGATTATTGCGCAGGTTTGATTATAACTTCCTTCCTGTAAATTCGACCGATTAAACATAAAAATTTGATAAGCAGTTGTCGCTCTTCTGCTTCATACCTATCATTTCCACATTGTTAGATTTACAGTGCTTCATCTTGTATTAAATCCTGCTTATGAAATGCTTATTTTAATTCCTAACCATTGGTAAGCCTTAAAAAAATAAACGTAAAACGTAAAAACCGAGTTTTTCATGTCTATAATAATCAATAATATTAAGCCACTGTTTTTTGATTGCTATCGATTGATCTAAGCCTCGCTGAAGGATCTCAAACCGGTTAGTTGCAAAGCTACGTGGCGCGACCCCACGTGGCGGATAGGGGGTGAATCGCAGACCAAAAGCGACCGTGTACTTGTTCTGGGACGTGGGTGAATTTAGGGTATGGACTCCTTGATTGTGCAGTGCTGGTCGACTCATACCTTTTGTATGCACATAGTAACACTTATGTAAGCGTACATACTTCTGTATATGTGTATATAGATTGTATTCTGCTTGTCGATTCGGCCAAAAGCCCGCAATCGAACGACTACGAAGTACATGGGAGGCGGTTAGAGGTCGCCCCTAACAAATAAACTCCAGTCCACTCATTGGGATAGACTGGCAAGCTGCCCATGAGTCAACCAAACCTTTTTAGTTCCCGCGGAACGGCTCTGCAAGCTAGCCGTGGGAACAATCGCTAAACAATAAAAAAAATGGGCCTCATTCCTCTGGCTGCGAAAGAGCCCCCGTTACGGCAGCGTCGGGTGGGACGAGTGCGAAGAGGCTGTTAAAATCTCAGGGCCAAACTAGGCTGCCTAAACATGAAAGGACTAGGATGGCGATTTGTACATGCAACACACTAACGAATCCATCGGATTCTTCCATAAAATGTTTCCAAAGAGCTGATGCTTGCAGGAAAATTAGGCAAGACGTCATCGGACTGGCCGAAACGAGAAGACACCAGCCACTAAGCGACTTTTACGACACGCGACAGCAGATGTTTTGCTGGCGTATGTATACTCATTGATTCGAACTTGGTCATGAACATCGATTTGTTTGAGCAACTAACGACTCTAATCGGACGTTTAAAATTGAAAAGACGAGGTCTATTACCGATTTTGACAATCTTTGTCGTCTACGTTCCTACTTCAGACTACGATGAAAATGGAGTCGAAGCATTCTATATGGACTTGAAGAAGTTCTACAGAGAAGACTGCACATTCTACAAAGTCATTTTTGGCGACTTCAATGCTAAAACTGGCTATAGAAGAACATTTGAAGACCATCACATCGGAGCCCACAGACTCGAGTGGAATGAACAGGAAGAGCGGCTATCATAGTTCATCATGACAAACAAAATGTACCATGATAACTATTAATTTCAAAACCCCCTTCCTTTACGATGGACTTGTAATTCTTCTCATGGGAAGTACCACAACGAAGTAGACGTCTCTATAAATGGAAGATTTTGCTTAACAGACGTCGTAGTTGTCCTACAGTTCTATACGGGATCCGATCATCGTCTCCTTCGCGCCAAATTTTCATTCACACACGCATAGGAAAGAAAGTTCCAATTGAAAAAAAACAAATACCAGAATGAAAACAAATTTGGATTTATACAGCTCTTTAACCAGCTTTTAGGAGAATACCGTTTTTGACAGCTTCGATGAAGAATTTGACCGGCTAATAAAGAACTTCCAATAGCGCAAAAAACGTCGAGAGCTCAATAACTACTAGGAGACGTTTGTCTACATAACATCCAAAGTTGCGAAACGCTGCAGAGAAGCGATAAAAGAAGATCTTAAAGAGAGAAGAGCAAAAGTGATGAATGAAACAGCTGAGGCCGGCAAAAGCATTCGCTATGCCCGCCGATGCTTCGCAATTCACAAGAACAAAATGACTGCTCTCCGACGCTAGGACGGAACACTTACCTCCTCCAGAAAGACGATGGAAAAAATCATCTACGATTACCACTCGAATCTCTTCAGTAGCCACGTTCGTCTACCTCCATGTAATGAGAGGAAAGACGATTATGTTGTTCCAAACGTTCTTCCTTCCGAAATCCGACATGCGATTTTGTCGGTAAGAAATCGTACAGCTCCCGGGCCAGACAGGATTAGACCAGAACATCTGAAGAATCTACCGCCAGTTATAATAAAAACGCTGGCTCGACTCTTCACACGCTACCTGTCCGATTGCAAAGTTCCAAATCAATGGAAAACTAGCAGGACCGTGTTGCTGTACAGACGTTCACGACATTGGCAATTATCGCCCAATCTGCTTGTTGTCAGTCGTCTATTTTTATTTTTTTTACACGAGTCATCCTTAACAGGATTGGCAGAAGACTAGACGAAGAACAACCACGTGAGCAAGCAAGGTTCCGAAAAGGGTTTAGCACGATGGACCATATTCACACAATCACAAGGCTCATAGAAGTATCACGAGAGTATAAGAAACCACTCTGTATCACGTTCATCGATCTAAAGAAAGCTTTTGATTATGTAGAGACAGAAGCGGTTATGGAAGCGTTGACAAATCAAACGCTTCCAACTCCGTATATCAAGATTCTTCGTGAGCTATATAGAAATTTCACTACCGAAATTACCCCGTTCTATAAAGACATTATCATTAACGTAAAAAGAGGGGTTCGACAAGGCGATACTATTTCGCCAAAGTTGTTCACAGCCACTCTTGAGAACATCATGCGAAAATTGGAATGGGACGAAATGGGAGTGAAAACCAACGGTCGGCAACTCCACCATCTTCGCTTCGCCGATGACATCGTATTCATTACACCAAACATCCAGCAAGCAAAACAAATGTCAGTCGACTTCAACAGTGCTTGTGGAGAAATTGGCTTCAAGTTAAAGCTCAAAAAAACGATGTTCATGAATAACGGATACGTTACTGATGCCCATTAACGCTGAACGGAATGAATATCTCCGAATGCTCAAGCTATGTGTACCTAGGTTGTGAAATCAATATGATGAACGACTTAGCACGAAAGCTTAGCAGAAGGAAACGAGTGGCTTGGGGAACATATAAGAGCATAGAGGACGTAGTGAAGAGAACAAAGAACACAAGGCTCCGAGCCCACCTTTTTGATACGACAGTTCTTCTTGCCTTAACGTATGCTTCAGAAACTTGGACATTACGAAAGCAGGATGAATGTTCATTGAGCACAATACAGCGCTCAATCGAAAGGGTAATGCTTGGCGTTTCCCGCATCACTCAGGTGAAAGAGAGAATACGAAGCTCCGATCTACGTCAACGATCGAAATTTGGAGACGCAGCCGTGCACGCCAAGGTTTCGAATATTAGGTGGGCTGGACACGTGATGCGCATGGATGATGATCGGTGGACACGAGCTGTAAGTGATTGAATCCCATTGAACATCAAACGCACTGCAGGAAGACCACTACCAGCCCGATGGTCTGACCTCTTCACCAAGGCCCTAGTAAGGGATTATGATGCTCAACGAATCCCTAGAACAAAAGGAACTCATTGGAGTACCTTCGTGCGCGATAGGAAAAAATGGAAGCTTTACCGGTGCCCGCTCGACTTAGACGATGATTAACTGGAATCCAGGTAATCGATTAATGTCAGAGCTTGGCGGGAACAATATAACCTCCATTTCTATCTACCTCATTTCAGGGTAATCGAAGGTATAACTTACCATCTAGGGATTCCCTAAACATAATCTTTTTCATGGAATTTCGTTGAGAGATCTCGAGATCATTGGGCTCGAGAGTAATGAGTATGAATCTTAGCAGAATCAATTGGCTTACCACTCAAATCCAGCAGTTACCAGTTGCATTCACCATGTAATCGGCAGAACTGATCTTTGATAGCTTTGTGTATACCGTTACTTCTGTATTTATCGATATCCTACCTTTTACAAAGTATAATTTTTATTTACACCTTTCTCTTAACTCTAGGAGTTATTTCAAACCCCAAATATAATGGGAATAATTTTATAATGGGGATATTGAACCGTTTAAGATAATTGCTATTTTTGCGGCACTTGTATTACGAAAAAAATATGTTAATTTCTACAATGTGCCGAGGTCGATCATGTCACTGAAGGAAAAAGAAAGTTGTTCGGAAGTAAAAAGTAATAAAACGTGTAAGTTTTCCCACTGTTTCAATTCTGCTGTAATACAAATATGAATTTTATTGGACCTTAACATTAATTAAAATAACACATATATATATATATATATATATATAATTGAAATATTTAGCACGTAAATCTTCGTGGTCCGACAAAGCAAGAACTCGTAATCGTGGAAAAAGATGGACCTCACAAGAGATCAAACAAAAACCAGATAGAAACCATCGTGTAAGCGCTTCTTTAAGCATATCATGAGGATAGTCTTGAGAGTCTGCATTACAGAGATTAAAACGGCCAGCAAGCGAATCATCTCTTCAGAAATTCAAAGAAGGAAGGAAAAAAATGCGCCAGTTAGCTAAACAGTTGAAAGGGTGATGGTTTCAATATGTAAAATTTTCTATTGTATTTTAATACATGATGCTTTTATAGGAAAATGGCTCGCAATAGCATATCTTCCGGAGAATTAAGACTTAAGAAACTTGTTACAAGCAGCAATGAAAGTAAGGCAAGAAAATCAAGTAGTACTGGTTCTATAGGTGTGCAAATGGATACGAGCACTTCTGAAAAATATAAGGTATGTTTTTGCATTTTCGAAAAGTTGGTTGTATATAATCATATTGATTATGAAGACAATTAGTATTCAGATGGCTGCAGCAACGTCGTCAGTTACCTCAACTGCGCGCGAACCATCCGAAAGGGTCGTATAAAATGAAGGCAAGCATTTTTTTTTTCAAAACGTTTATATTCGATAATATGGTTGTAGGACATCATTACTAGAGTGTAATTATTTTCATTTTCAACCTTGCTGATGTATTCAATTATTTTAAAATCCGGTGCACTTATGTTGGAGTCTGAAGTCCTTGAAAAATTAATCATACAGTTAATAAAAGCGAAGGAAACTAAGTTAATTCGAACTAATTAAACTATTTGTTTGAACTTCAATTGAAAAAGTCTAAAAGAAAGAAAATGTCGAACATTTTTCTGAGAGCGAATTCCACAAAGCACTAAATAATATTTATAATATAATAACAATAATTTATAATGATATATAATACATATAATATTTACTAGACCTTTCAAAAATCTATGCTCTATTGAGACTGACTGCTAGTGCTTTTTTATTTATAATTACCTTGATGCATAGCATTACTATTTAATCTGCTCCTTGTACGCAAATCATCATAATCGAATTGTTCCCCTGGCGAGAGTTTTCTGCAGAGGGCTGACTTTTCTTTGTGGTACAGCTCCGCTACTGGTTATACTTTGCTTGAAATTTATTCAAAGCTAACACACCAGCGGGAGGGCTCGAAGCCGTTACACCTACAACGCCCATAATCCCGCCGACAGCACCTAGGCCGCAGGTATTTTTCCATGCCATTTTTAATGTGCTGCCTATTCGTCCCATATTTTTCACATGATTGTTACTGTCATGTTGTTTGTATTTATAAGCTGTTAGTCATAACAATAAATACATCTTAAAAACCTGCCTGGCAGATATTACAATTAGTAAAACTGACGTGTTCTGATAGCGTACGCATATATCACTGTACTGAAGCATTGACTAATCTCTTTGCGATGACTGCAGCATTGACTCCTTTTGTTACGAGCTGACGCATAGCCGTAATCGAATGAGGATCGCCTTCTTGGTAAGAGACCAACTACAATATGCTGTAGGCCATCTGGAGTTGGAGACCTATAAAACCTTTGGTGATTACCTTGTCAGCTGCTTGTCGTTCTACTTGGAACATCACATTTGGCGGTTTTGTTAAATTATCTATTAGAGTATTCTTGAAATTTTCCTTTTGATTTGTAATTCAACAGTTTGTTTCAGAATGATGAGAATTCGCTTATTTTTTGAAAATCGTGTCAAGTGGAATTGTTGTCGGCAGTAAAACGAATGTGTTTACTTTAGTAGTGTTTTAGTAGAATAAATTTTGTTTTCAATAACTTTGTGCTCTTCACGTAGTCTCTATTTTTTATGTTTTAACAACAGAGGCCATTTTTCCACTTGAAGGCATAGTTAAACACAATTTCATATCAGAATTCACCTCTGTGATGGAGAGGTTGCTAAAGCAAGCACAACACGTGAATTCAGCGCTCCAAGAATTCTAGGGTGGAACGCACCTACTCGTTCTTGTTCAACGTGATATTGTGGAAGAGTTTGCATACAAGTCTGGCCTGGTTGATAACTCACCAAGTCACTGCTACTTACCCAAATTTCTCCCTCTACCAATTTACCGACCACAGTGGGATGGCTTGGTGGATTCGCATGGCCGCGAAACTGGGTGTACTGATTAAAGCATACGTAATACTGAAACACCGTCATTATTGCCCCAAGCGCCTTCAAGTTAAACCTATGAAGCAGGGAAATTCCTTCCATTCATTTTGCCAAAGCTCAAAACGGCTAACTTATAGTGCTTAGCTGAGTTGTCAGAGAACTGTGTTTAAACAATTGACATTGCTTCATTTTCAGATCATTTCTAGGTGGCTTTCACTATTTTGAAGAAAAATAATCTTACATATAGTTTTTGTGTGAAGACATGAACTACTTGCAGTAGTTATAGAAGACCGTAAAATGTTGAATATTCGCTTAGCCTCTTTATGAAAAGCTGTTCCAATGTCATGTATGTACCTGAGATACTGCAGGACGCTATAATATGCCAAATTTCGCAAGTCAAATTTCGAGGTTGCTAAGTGTGTGCTGCAGGCAAATCATAGAAGACTTAGTCATATTTTGAGAAGAATGAATGATTGACCATTGAAGATTGTCATAGAAGAAAACAACACTAAGCTGTAACACCTGCAAAATGATCGAACATGTTTGTGATTTACAGCAAAGAACTTGAACAAAATAAACCGATCAACGAATAAAATCTTTTATCGCTGGATATAATCCTACGTAGTATAAGGCTTTCTAAGAGGAGCATTGTGACACATAGAGGAGAATCTTTTCGAAATTAATAATTCGTTCCAGAGAGATCTTTATTTCAGAATCGACATGAGGTGGTTTGTCAGAAATGGTAAAAATTTTGAATTAGAAATTTAAAAAACTAAGGGATGTATTCTAGATGTTATTGTTTGACGACAAAAGAGTGCAAGGTTACTAGCCTTTCTTTTTTTGCAAATGCGTTCATCACCTGGATTTCCTTTGATTATCGACAGAGTAAAATTTCGTTCTAGTGCGTGCGAAGGTAGTCCAACAGGCTTATTTTGCTATGGGATTCGTTGAGTATTACAGTCCCTTGCTAGGATTTTCGTGAATAAATTTGAACACTGAACTTATAGTCTCCTTGTAGTGCATTAGATGTCCAGCGAAATCTAACTAACAGTTCGCGTCCGCCTATCATCACTAATACTTATCACATATCCGGTCAACCTAATGTTCGTGAGCTTGGCCTGTCCAGCTGCGCCTCTGATCTTTGATCATTTACGTATGTCAGAGCTCTGTATTTCTTGATTCAGTTGGGTGACACGGAAAACGCCAAGCATTACGCTCTCGATGGAGTGTTGTATTGTGCTCAGTGGTCGTCTAATCTGCTTCAGTAATACCGAAGCCTCCGACGCATACATCAAGGCAACAAGAACCGTCGTATCAAGAAGTGGGACTAGGAGCATTGTATTATTTTTTCTCTTCTCTCAAAAATCACAGTTTCACAAAAGCACCATAAACAGATAAAATTTTGAAAAACTTTATTCTTTGTATGTAAGACGAATTTTTTTTCAGATATTTTTCACAATAGTTGCAAATTTCTTACACGTCCATGGAACTATGGGTGATCATTGGAAAACTGCATGAAAAAACATTTCGATGGAGCTGAGTGAGGAGTATTAGAGTCATTTGAAAACTCTTGTTTTACCACATCATTAATGTACATTAGTTGAGTTGTTCTGAAATATTAACAATGTTATTAAGATAGTTCTAACAAAATATGCCTTAACTGTGCCTTATTACTGTCGGTAGATGCCCAAAATAAACATTTTGACTCACTAGCTTGTTCATTTCGCCTCAATAGTTTTATCAGCGCTCAAAGAATTTTTGTATTCGCTAATGGCAACTCCTTCAATACGCATTAACAAAAACAAATGACGATGACGGAACATACTTTGACCAGATTATGGAAAACGTCTATGCCAAAAGCTTTCAGAGAGCAATCAGTATGTAAATTGCAGAGGAAATTGAGTACATTTATGGTTTTTTTCTATTACATGTGAATCACAATCACATGCAGCCGTGTTCGATTCCATTAGGGCAGCGATCGAAAGATGTGTTGAAATATACACTTTTTGAAGGCTATGCTGTCGTACAGAAGCTTCTTTGTTCAGACAGAGCAGCAATCGCTTTGTTATAGTTCACTAACTTGTAGGACAATTTTGGAAACCGCTTCCAATAGCCAGGGACCACACGCTCAATGCTCTCCATATCGAATTTCTCTTATATTTCACGTTTAAGCTCACAAAATGGAAAAAATGAATATATACATTAGCCTCTCATGTCATCTTCTATTGCTTTAGCTAGTAACTGATCAAACTGCCGTACAGTCATATGCGTGGGCCTCGGCTTGTCATCGTTTTGTCGAAGTCTGAAATTTTTAAAATAGTCGAAAATGAATGTATGCTTGAAATGTTTTTAATTATTCAAATTCTTCTATTCAGACAACAAAGATATCACATGATTCTCTAATGTGCACGATAAAATATCCTACGTAGAGCTTATGCAGACATTTATATCTTATTAATGCTTCAATAATGATGTGCTTCCCAAAGTAATGTTGCCTGGATCAAAATGATACTCTTATTTTTAATCAATTGTTATGATCGTTAAATTAGTAAACAGCAGACTTTAAGACTAACTCAATAAGTATTTGCCAACAATAAGCTAGAGCTCTGATGTATGACAATTTTCGGCCTTAGTCGACGAACTCTGATAGAATTGTATTCGTTTTAACTTTGTAAGAAGCTTTTTTGAAATCTACGAAAGTAAGAACATAATACATTCTGTATTTCCGACAAGTAATGAAACTAGTTTTTAGCAATTCCATATCCTGCAACTCTTCCACTTGTTTCAACTTTGTATACCGTAATTTACAATGATATTTCACTATTTGATTATTACATCATAATTGGGTCCAGCTTAACACATAGTGTAGACCTCAGCAATCTTCCATTCGTTTCTTCTTCGCGTGTCTGTCGTTCACGGCGATTTTTCGCTCACACGATGCCAATGGCGCTGATCCTGAAATCGTTTCTTGCAGGTTGTCGCTCATAAAGTCGTTTGCATTCCTCTGGATACCATCCTACAATTCGATTTGTCCATCTATTCTTCTTTCTCCTTAATATATGACTAGACCATCTATGTTTCTTTATTGACGCGTATTTCTCTGGACTTCGTAAACCAGATAATTTTCGGAGGTCAATAGTCCGCTGTCCGGCTTAGTGTTGTGCATTCCGGTCTCTTTCAAGCGAGAAACATCTTTCAAGCGCCCTGTGGGTAGTTCATGAAATCCTTGAAATGGTTAAGGTATTAGTTAAAGTCTCTGATATCTAGGAAAGCGCTAGGAGAAATGTAATCAAAACGAATACTTCGGCGCATGCCGCAACAGGGACTAATCAAAGCCAAAGCCCATTCTGCTTTAAACAGATCGGTGTTTATTATCTTTTAAGGAAAATTTGGAAGTATCTTTCCATTATTAAAGAATAAATTATCTATTAATGCTTCGTACAGAAAGAAAACTATCACACACGTGTGCACTGCCTCGTACTTATCAATGCATTGCAGGCGCATATATCTGATTGAATATTTAAGAAGTATTAATAATCAATATTCTATGAAATGTAAACCATTATAGGTAACGGAAGCATAAGTACCTTTTAATGACATTTTCAACCGTCATTCTCCCTTTCAAATCATCCGAACTTGTTTTAAACACATTGTACTGCAATCTGAATCATTCCTCGTTACCAAGGAATATAGCAAGCTAAGAGCTTGGAAAAAGGATGAGTTGAGATGTACTCACCCCTTCACTATAGAAGCACATAAGGCAAGAGATCCGTCAACATTACGATGCTCAGGAAATGTCCAATGAACTTCTAAAATGACTTTTATTGTATAAGGTAAATCAAACTATTATGTCAACTGATTTAGTGGCACAAAAATAAAATAAATGTTATTTAATCTTTTCTAGGGAGCTACGGAAAACGAGGAAAATTCTCGAGACTTTCCTGTTGAGACCAATGCAGGATTTTTGATAATAAGCACGCCCCACGATCCGCCATAAATGTCTTCCATAATCCGACGAATTATCTGGATAGATTAAATTAAAATGTAAGTGATACATGATGTTAGAGTGCTTACTGCATTAAGGATCTTTGAAAATCTAGCTTTCGTAGAGTCTAGGAGGTTACAAGCTGTTATGCGATCGATTCTATCAAATAACGCAAAACATCAATTGCCCCAGGTAAAATTCAAGGCACGTAAATTTATGTATTACATACGGCAAAAGGACGCTGTGGAAAAATGTCGTTGATTATGTGTTAGAGTAGAAGAGAATTTGAATCCGAGTTCAATGCTCAGGGTAAATACTGCGCACGCAAAATGTATAGAATCATAATGATGCCTGTTTTGATGTTGCAGCTTCATTTTGAGGATTCGGCACAATGAACATTATCCACACAATCACGAAAGCTTCCAAAAGAGTAGGACAGCATAAAAAACCACTCTGTCTAACCTTATCGATTTCAAAAAAGCTTTCTATTCGGTTGAGAGAGAAGATATTATGAGCGCCTTTATTCACTCCATACATCTATATTCTTCGACTGTTATAAAAAAAAACGTTACTACCAAAAGTAGTTCGTTATACAACAATATCATTATTGATGAGAAATTATGGGTTTAACAATGCAGTGTTTCAAGAAGGGTTCGGCGCCATAGCTTATACTTAATTGCGAGACTCATAGATATACCACGAGAGCGCAAGAAACTACTTTAGGGGTGGGGTAAAGTGGTGAAAATCAACGGGTGTTTTACTATGTATGAATGAAGATGCTGAACATCGCTTAGCTGGTGTTCGTTCGTTTCGTTTCGCATTCGTTAAGCCAAATAAATGAGCGAAACAAATATTAGCCGTCTTTGACGTTACTTGTGTAAAGATTAGCTTCAAGTTAAACTACAAAAAATGATGCTCACAGAAGAGAAGCACGATTTGATGTCTACACTCAACAAAAGGAACATCTTGTATTAAGGTTTGAGGCTTAAGTAGCTTGGAAAACATAGAAAAACGACGAGGATGTGCTGAAGAGGACAAAGAATACCAAGGACCAATCTCCGCTGGTGTTGTACCTGTCTCAGCATACGATTTTGAAACGTGTATTTCACGAGAATAGGATGGAAGATAACTGTGCGCAATTCAACGCTTCATCGAAAATGTAATGCTGGGCGTTTCCGTATTACACTAGTAATAAAGGTAATCTTAAGCCCTGATCTACTTCAGCAATCAAAGATTAAAAACGCAGCCATACAGGCATAGCTATCAAAGACTAAGTGGGCAGGACACGTAATGCGTATGAATCATGACCGGTGGACACGAGCTGTAAGTGATTGTATACCAAAGAGCATCAAACGTACTGCAAATAGAACATTTGCTCGATGGTCAACGGAAAATCTACTTAAAGACTCTAAAGATGACCCTGCAACAATACGAATTCACTGGATAACCCGTTCGATAAATATGGAAAAATCGCATTTCAAGTGGTGCTCGCCTGGCCTGTAGCGATGTCTCTAGATGATACAGAAGCTGGTAAACGTCAGTTTGCCTTCTTTAATTCAAGAATTAATTCTACACGAATCATCACTGTAACGAAAATTACGAAGTATCTTGTAAGCCACTGAAGTTTAGTTAATTGCCTACTTAATCACGCAATCTCGGATCATCCTTCAATTTTTAAAGACTACTGCTTCCCTACGATTAGGAGATTGATATTTTCCTACCGCAATTTAAGTGTAAAGTAACCAATACTATTTTAGTGACCGCTGATCAGTAGACTAAGATAGACAAGATAAGCTC
>KN716311.1:139061-165654 GCA_000816705.1 Dictyocaulus viviparus | reverse complement strand
ATAGTAATAATATGCTTAGGCTTAGGCTTAGGCTTATGCGACTACTGGTCGAAGTTATCGCGTTGGTTTACTCTATCCAGCATGATGAGCGAGTTAATTATTTTGATTATATTCTACTTTTTTATCGTCTGTACGACGTACGGAGTTAAGTGAGATGAGAACGTTACGACTGACTACAAAATTATGGATGAAAACACAATTATTGAAAATGTCAAACCGACTCATTTACCTCATTTGTCAATCAACGATTCATATTTATCCAGAATAACGCTAATCCTGATGCAATCGAGTTAATGAAGATGTGAATTCATTCATCACCTCCATGAGAAGAGATAACCGTAGTGAGTGATGAGTGATAACGTGAAAGCGTTAAAGCTTAATCGCCACTATAGTGATAAATTGTGTTCAAATCAATTTTTCAAGCTCATAACTACGTAGTGTAAAATAAGATTATTACTCTACATAGAGTTTAAACTATTCTTGAGAAAGAACTGACAGCGATGAGTTTTCTTGCCGGTGGCAAAATTACTTTTGAACGAATAATTATTGAGAGAGGTAGAAAAAATTTGGTGAAATGTTGCGAGTTGAAACTTTTCGGCTATTTTTATATGAAGTGTTTCAGACAAGGTCGAACAGTTATTTTCAATTGAAAATCTGGTTTTATAACTAACTAATGTAGTGACACAGCACTGCCACAAGGTGCCAACTGTCGATGTATAGTAAAAAAAAAATCGATATCGACAGAATTAAATTAAATTTTACGAAAATTTTTATAAGATAGTGGAATGAAGTTTTTGAAAGGAAACCAAACCTTTACAAAAATTTTCTTCCCGTATATAGTTGAATTGTTTCGATAGAAATTTCATTATTATTACCTAGCTTACAAGGCGAATATCTTCAGTAGCGTTATTGATACTACCAAGCAATGCGAGGAAAAGAGGTGTTTTTGAGGTATTCTAGTTTGTAATATTACTTAGCGCTTGTAGAAATTAAACGCATTTTTCTTTGGGGAACACATTAGATAACAGATGTATTGGAATCAGCTGATGTGTTGTTATTGATTGTTCTTTATTGTGTATTTGATGAGTGACAATACCTCAAACAGAAAAAAAGTTACATTCAAGCGAAATAACAACTAAAGGGAACTGCTTGGTTCGAATTTTTTTCCTGTTTCTTAACGAAAAGAAAAGCGGTTTTTTGGAGTTCTCATTTATTATTCAACTTTTGCTAGCCATTATGTCAACAAACATTTCTAAAATCTTACTTATTGTTTTTTTAACTTTTTTAAATTCTCTTAGTCCCAAGTTTTATGCGTGGGCGTATGACTGATTTCAACTGATTCAAAACTGAACATTAATAAAACATGGGCTCATTTCGAACGGTAGATGACAAAGCAGTAGAACAAGTAAATATAGATAGTATTCACCGTTACGTACGCTTTCTGATATAAAAGTATGACAGCCCCTAGAAAAAAAAAAACAATCGGTTAGCACAACAGACTGGTCATCTGTAGATGCGGGTTCGAGTCCAGCTTCAGGTCCAAGTTATGTGATTAACTCAGCTTTGTTAGGGATAAAAAAATGTGTCGGCTTTTTATTAATAGATATTTCAATGCTTTTATCAACATTTATGAGATTTGTAGATTGGTTTGCTTATAATTTACATTGCAATTCTGAGGTTTTGCTCGAACTCAATAAAGATTCTAATATAATAAAAATATAAAGAAATTTCTTTGAAATATTACCCTATAGATCAAAGCACAGAGTAAAAGTGGATGAAAGTAAATATTGAGAATATTTTGTCATTCATTCAAACTTTGCATTTCTTCGTTGTTGGTAACACAATGAAATGGTCATTGGCTTTGATCAATACCTGGAGGATGCGCTTACTTACCCATCTTCACAGTGTTATCGTGGAGACAATCACGTCCTATCATGCCCTATACAACGAAATGTATTAGGCGATTCTTGCAAGCACTACGTCCTTTCTGGAGATACCTACTGATGACGGAAAGATGGCGGTCTTCATAGTTTTTTAAGCCGGATGCCAGCCTTTCTGCATCAACTCAATCTCTTAACTCTCTGGCATTATTTGCAGATGACGCATAGGTCTCCACCTTTCCACCTTCAATAGGTGTTGAGCCAAATGTCAGCCAAATTGCGGCGATTCCATCTCATAACTTTGCAGGCAACTCTTACATCCAAGCCACGTGTCCAGATTTTTGGTTGAGTTTCCACTAACGTCGTATATATTTTGATAAACATTCAGAACATTTTGGCTAAAACGATGAAGCTTGTACAAGCTTTATTGAATTTTGATGATTAAGTTCATTAAACTTTATCTTTACTACAGTTATTGATGTTATAACTTTTACGGGTTTCTCTAGTGATCAAAAAACTGAATCGTGATATGTTCAATGGTTAAAAGTTAACACATCTGTATAGAAGAAGTAGTAAATGCTTGCACTTGTGAATGTACGAATGATTGACTCCTAACCAGTTAAGTTCTAAACTGCTTTCCAGTCACGCCAGCGAAACAGCAGTTTTTCTTTCTTGCCTGATAGTGCGCACGTTACTAATAACGCTTAACAGTTTTACTGAACACTAAAACTGAGTAAAAGTTGTAATTATAGTAATAATAATAGTAATAATAATAATAACAACAATAATAATAATAATAATGGTATTAATAGGTATTAATGAATTTATTGTGTTATCGTTCTCACAAGAAGACTTGCAGTTTGATTTAACAAGTAGTATAGAAAATTGGAAGCAGGCGCACTAAGAAACAATAATTCTGCTAGTCACAGACGATAAAGCACTACTAATTTATGCCTACTCAATTTTATTTATTTGGTTTACTTGAAAACAGAAGGCACTGTATTGATGAGGTCTCTGAGGTCTCTGAGGTCTGCTACATTAATTGCATATTGTCTGAGGAACGCACGATTTTTCTTTGCAAAACAACATTTGCTAAGAATTCACTTTCGTAGTGATTAGGAAACCATTCCTTTTTTTTTCTACGTAGAGATAGCTAGTGCGACTGTCAAAATGGTCCGAATGAAAAACGTTTATGGTTTGTTCTGTCGTCTTTCTGAAAGATATTTCATTTTGAGAGTTAAGAAAACAACCTCGTTTTTCCGTTATAAAAGCATCTGATAATGTTTTTATCAGACATACCTACTTTACAAACCACTTCTGTTCTTCGTTCTTTAGGGTCTTCTTTTACATCTTCCACGCAAAACTTCACCAGTAAGAACGTTATTTTATATCATTATATTTGCTAACGAATTCAGCTGCTTAACGTTAGCGTATAAACTCGCAAACGTTAGGAAATTAGACCTCACTTCCTCATTTTCAAACTTTCGCAATTTCATGCACTTGTTTCGTGCAAGCTAGGAATGCCGCTGTTGTTTCTTATTCCTCTTATTAGGAACAGCATTAATCCATAAACTAACTAAACAATTATATAAATTGTAATTGTTATAAGGCGGGTAAAGCCCAAATTCACTACTGACTAAGAAGATTTGTTTATAGATCGCTGCTGATTACCACAATAAACAAAATGATTTCCATCAATTTTTAACACTTTTCACTAGTGTGGCTCATCGATTTCCTTCGAACAACGTCCCTTGATCATTCATTGAAAAAATTTGAGAAATTGAAAATTCAATACTGTTAAATTTTCTGCATCATAATATGCACGTTGTCTATCTGGAAAGTTGGTGATCCGATCAAGGTGGATAAAGATCCAATTTGACCTTCCTTGTTTTTTCCTCTGTTATTTACGCGGCGTGAAACCTCACGTTATCTCCTAGAAAAGCTCTTCTTTTGTTTTTAACCAGAACAAATCGTTTTTTTTTCACGAGTCCCTATTCTATTTGTTTATAACACACTGTGATTCTGAAGGTGTGACGTGACCAAGTTTAAACAATGCAGTGAAAAAACAAAGTGAACGAGTCTAGGAAAATTCCACTACACACAAACTTAGACCTTTTTTTATCGTTAGTGCTGATTGAGATATCGGTACAGGTGCTTTTCTGGAAGAAAGCCATTGCCTTTTCCGTACAGGATCATTGTGTAACACCCAATTCTCAATTCCAGTAACTACTTGTCATTCGTAACAGAAACGGATTAGGTTTACACCAATAAAAAAGAGACGCGCCGATGGTATGCCGTTGATCGATCGCCGTCTTCGTCATTTCGAGAATTTTCTTTTCGAGTTTCATAACAATGATATGAATTTTAAATAGCGGCTTTAGAAAAAATGGCTGAAAATTGCAGTTTTTTCTTCATGCGTTGAAAAATTTGATACGGCGGATGATCACTCAGTATTTTTATATGTTAATACCATTTATATTTATAGGGAGCGCGTGGTGTATCTTTGGAAATGTCTTCGTGATGCAGTGGCCCGAATAAGGCTCGCGGCCGCCCCTAGGGCCAACCAACTGCAGCGTTTTAACGGGCTCAGTTGCTCAACTTGTTGCCAAAGAAATCTAAGTAAGATAAGTAGCACTGATTTGGTGAAAAGTGGTCATCTCAAGTCACTGTATAGAATAGGCTCGCATTCAACAACTTCCATAATAACACGTTGAATACGAATGCGTAGGCACATTCCGCCGACGGCATTGATCAACGGCAAAACTTCTAGTATCTTATATTATTGCTTTCGTTTATACGCCTGAAACCAGTGGCTCACCATGCGTTTGGTAGTAGTGCCTAGCTCAAACGCAGTGCTAATCTTCTCGGTAGTCGTCTTTACACTGATCTCCGACTTACTTTGTGAAACCTATTGCTTGGGCATACCCGACATTAGTTCATTTTGATTCTATGTTGAGTGTTTCACAACACATGTGGTATTTTATACTACCTCGATTGAGGCTATTGCAAGATTACTCAACATCGATTTTTGGAATAGATGGAATTTGAATAATCGTGGTCTATCTAGTTATAGTGCTTCTCATTGAAAGGCTCGCAAATCCATCGCATAGTCCTGGTTTTTTTTTGTAATAGTAACTTACCGAAGAACATTTTAGTTTTCATGATAAACTCAGATACCTAATCACCCTTTTCGTGGAAGTCAATTCGGTAAGTTTCTACGCAAAATTTTCTAAGCATTATTTTATGTATTTTTAGCATTTTTTTAATTTTAGAGCTGACATCTTTAACGATGACCTTAATGAATGTTGTTTTTCCAGAATAACTTATTCAAGTCCAAATAGAATACCTCATTTTTATTATAACAGCAGCATGTTATGGTGAATTTCCATAGTTTGTGTTCGATCAGAGTCATTTGTTGTTAAAAAAGATCGATGCTCATAGGTGAGTTTCAACTTAACGGGTAGACCAATGCTATCGACAACATCGCTATGGCATAATCCAAAAACAGTATTTCTATGGTGCTTAGGCTTCTTGGTTTGTACTTACTCGTTTCGACTAGTCTGATGGTTTTTTTGTTAAATTCTTCGATTTGCATAAGGAGGTCGTCATTAAAGGACTCTAATGTCATCGTTTACGTATTGTACGTATAGGTCAGCACGTCACTCTATTCACATCTAAAGGACCTTGTTTGGTCATTAGATTTTACCAGTCACTACGCATTCGTCCTACACAGAGCCAGCATATTGAGAGCTTTTGTCGATGAAGAGAGCGAGACCCATCGCCCTTACTGAGCTTTGCCATGCTACGGCTATCCTCCAACTTTTCTAGCAAAGCCAAATATTAGACTGTTGTGCAGTTGACAGTGATTGCAAATCATTTACTACATCATTATACGATATTCGGAACTACGTTGTGACCAATTTCTTCTAGAATGTGTTGCTTGATTATATATCACAAAAAAATACGATAAGTAAACAAAAGTATACCGAGTCGGTAAAAGCATTTTCAGAAAAGATCTGTTTCAAACACGGTAGTTGCCATAATTCTAGAATGGCCTCATACCAACAATAATATCTTCAAAGGTGATAAATATAGTTAGTATGAGGCAAGAAATTGAGTCCCGTATAAGTAGTGAGGTAATTCTTGCCATTAGCAGCATAAAATGTTAAGCGTAAGCAAACTGATCATAGAATTGTAAATTTTATCACAGAACGAGTTTCCTTAAAACATTAGAAGCTGACCAGTGTAAGAACATAAAAAAGCGAGTATGTGACCTCAACTAGTGATAAAATCAATTCGTTTTTTCTAATGATAGCGATGGAAATGATTGTTTCAAACAAGAAAAAAGAGTTTATTATATTCATAGAGTAATATTAACTAATTTTTTCTTACTATCATAAGTTTATTGATAGGTACCACCGAAAACATGAAAGAAAACCAACAGGTTGGACTGAACGTATCAATCATGTTGATTTTGATAGAAAAAAAAACTACTGACATAAACAAACCAGTCGATGGGATGTGTCTTTGAACCTTCCATTTTACTGAATAGTTGATAAATAATCTTTATTAAGAGCTTATTTATTTTATTTAAATAATATTGATGATAATAAAAATTACCGGTCGATGTGATAAACTGCATCAACTCATTCGACGACAAACATCTACGCTTTGGTAATGTACTGCATCAGTACTTTGAAAAAAACATCGCTATATTCTACAATGAATAGGTGAGAATTGAAATTCGAATCGATATTTGTTAGCCGCTTTTGGTAATCAGAGGAATAATAATACTACGATCTGATAGAAATTTTCTTTGAAGAGGTAGTAGGTGAATCACTGGATTCCTAATTTGATGGTCAAATCTCGAATGAGTTATTTAGCGGATACTTTGTTAGCCAAGAAATCATTATCACTCATTTGGTGTTTCATATTAGACGTCACGAAGTCAAAGATCATCTCAGTCGCAACTCTTCTGGAACACTGCGTAATTATTTATCGAATTTTTCTTTTGTCATCGAAAATTTACTACATTTCACTCACATTTCAAATTTTCTCTTTGATATTTCGATGAACATACAAGTGAACTAGAGTGAACTGGAATGTGTATTGAGTGTACCGCTAAGAAAAAAAAAATCAGAGCGAGAAAATCAATTTTTGCAAAAATTGAGACGGAACGGAGAGCGAACACAAAGATGAATTCACTTCGATTATTTTTTATAGCATTAGACTATTGCTTAACATTTATTCAATAAAATTTATTATTCAGTAAATTCAATACCATATTGATGAAGAATAAGAGATTCTTCAAGTTTTTATTATTACAAGTATTCAAAGGTCACCTGTAGAATGTGAGCTTCTCCCTTCATTCATGAACTGCAATAAATCACCCATTAAAACTATTTCGAAAAAATATTACTATTTTTTACTATGTTGTTAGGTAAAATTAGCTTCAGAGCGGGTGGAAATAACGAAGAAGAACATTCCAGCATGATATCATTTGACGAAATTCCATAGATCGTCTAAAAAAAACATAAAAACATCGATAGTTCAAGAAAAATTCAATCAATACGTACTTTTTCTACGTTAATCATCAACACTGTCTGAAACGTTAGCTATTCATAAACATTAATGAGTTACTGCGACGATACTTTATTGTAATATATCTTACATGAAAACTCTATGAGTCGAAAAAAAAGCGCGAGTTAAAACTGTTTGATAACCTTTAAAGAATGACAATATGAATTGACAAATCCCTATTAATAAACTATTTGACATTCAAAATCAATGGATTATTGATTGATATCGATTTATGCTACAGGTGATTTCTCAACAGTGCTTCCATTACGTTTTCGAAACTGAGTCCAGAGTTTCTTTTCCTTTTTCATCCTCTTTTTTTTCCTCATTTTTCTTACTCACATCAGAATATATAAATACAAGTTCATGTTCTTGCACATTATTAAATCTGTAGTGCATTTTTCAAATCAATTAGTTAAAAATCAATAATTATAATCAAAAAACAAATGTTCTATTAATAGTAACAATCGCTCAATACAACCCTAAAAATCCACAATGTATACTGTAGTTAATTATGAACCATCAAAAAAAAGTAAATAAATAACAAATTGTTCTGGTATTCTGATAGAATTTTTTGTTACGGTATTCATGATTGTTTATGGTTTCACGAATGACTTGATTTAGTTGTTTATTTGATGGTTTGTTTACCTCATTTGTTATACTTATTGCTATGACGTCGATGACAACAACATGAGCCATCTATGGCTCATAAAACGAGTCAGAATGCTGTCAAATGAACGTTCACTTTTGTCATGTGTAACAATTATATGTTTTCACTTCATAAATGATCTGAATCAAAGTGTGTCCGTTTGTACCAGTTGCACTTCGTCAGCGATTTTCAAACCGAATTTTTAACTCCTACGGTGGACATACGATGTCGTTTCAATGCGTTATGTTGTTTCACTCATTTCAATCGTTTTTGAGACAAAAATGGCTTGTGTTAAAATCACTTATCTATTGCCTCAGAGCTCAACGAGGTTTAGTCAGTCAAATCAAAAACAAACATGCAACTCGAAAATTTTTCAACTCTTTCTTCAACTTGCAACTTAACGGATGTTATTGTTACCACCAACTGCTGAGAATTTCTAAGTTCTACTACTTTCTATGTTTATTTTTACTACTTTATTCATTGGTTCGTACGTTCCTTATTAACTAAAGCACCTACTAATTCTAAAAATTTTGCGTCATTTTCAAATCGATATGATAAGGTGAACAGTTTTCTTTTGAGGTGATGAACGCATCAAATTTGATAAACGACGTTAGTTGGTTCTTTCGAAAATTGACAATTGTACTATTCATATGACGGCTTCAAGGTTAGCGGCTTTCGTACAACTAGAAGAAGAAACTAAAATAGGAAAAATTAGTTCACGAGGATTTATTGCTGTGAAAGAACAGCACAATCTACTCCACTTCAACAATTCTTCATAATGCGACAACATTGCCTGAATTTCTAAGAATATTCAGTTTTGTTTTCTCGCTGTTCAACAAGAAGTTCTCATTGACGCTCGTCACGGACTCGATCTCTCATCGGCGTTCTTCAATTGATCTATCGATTCAAGTCTATTCTGATTTCTAGTAAATATGAACAAGGTTTCCTTAAGTAGTATTAGAACTAACATTTGTCAGCATTTGAGCGAATAAATATTCATTCCATCATCTCCAAGATTGTTGATCATCATCTCGAACTCAGAGCCACGTTGTGGATGGGGATTCTGGAAGGAATAGGTTGTCACGTTTCGTCCTCAATTGTTGTTCTTCATTTTGATGTTTGTTCGAAAACTTTCACAAGTCTATGCCTTTATAAGAAAATTTTCTTGAACATCTGAAAGTTGTTGTCGAACTTCTCTCAATTTTTAGTGATTCGTTTTTGGTTCGTACTGCTTAACATTAACATCTCGTTTATAATTTTTTATCATAAAGTTTTCAATCATCAAGAATCAATGCTTAAGTCTGTAACTGCGATTCTACAGGAATTTTTGGTGATATTGAAAAAAGAAATCCTTCTCAAGTTTTCCCATGAGACTTGCCGTAAAATATCTAGCATAGAATTTTTTAACAAAGAATTTTAGCTCCATATCAGCTTTAAAAACCATTTCACAAAAACAGTCCTCGGAGCCATGGGATAAATTGGAATGCAGATGATGGATAAACCACCCATTCGTTGTTTTGATGCTAGGAATTTAAATGAGAATGGTCTACATAATATCTTGAGCGGTCCAGATTAATTTTATGGGGTAAGAAGCGTCAACGACTCTAAATGAATGACACGCACGATTATCCTGAAACCTAACTCAAATCGGAGTATACGGTAGCGAGTCATCACTTTAGCCTTTAAACTAGCACAAACCTATATGAATTTGAGAAAAAGCAACAATCCTGAGAATCTTTATGAACTTATAAACCGATAGAGCATTATTTTCATAGAGCTCCTGTAAGTTTTAGCGCTAATATCAATCATTCGGTTCAGTACATCCGGCCACAGTACCGCGTGCCTTATAACGACTCCCGAAATTTGCAATAATGAAGTATGTGGATCTTTCAAGGAGAAGTTTAAGACAAGTTAAGATGATCTCTGGCAATTTCTCATTAAAATGGTGTCATAGAGGTATATGAGTGGTGCTCTATTCCATACAGTGTCAAGCTGTAGCAGAACTTTACTAGGTCAGTACAGTTCATCTTTTTAGATTAATAAGAAAACTATTCAATTAAGCACTCACTTTAGTAAATATAGCTATAATTTCCTTGGATGACATCACAACTTAAGTGTTGGAGTGTTGTTTGGAAGAAAAATTATGGAAAATAAACAAACATCGTTTATAAAATCAATAAAATAGGGAATGTATTAGTACTAACAACAGTTTATTTTATTAATTGCAATTATCCTCATTATAGAAACTTATCACAAAAAGCCTAATCAACTGAGAGCTAAGTAACATTTGACAAAATGAGGAGTTGTGTTACTGGCTGAACAATTTACTGTTGATCAAATCGATAATGATAGTGTTCATTCAATACAAATACACAATAATATTAATTCCTAATTAATTTAATCATATGTAACGGTCGTTTGTATATATTTTATATTTGACAAATAAATGAATCACACTGGATTTTAATGAGTCAAAACGAGATCTCAGAGGTAGATATATTAGGCATTCTTATAACAATGTAAAGCAAAAAAAAGTTTGTCGGATATTTTATACTTATTTTTTCCCCCACTCTTTCCATTTCTAAACAAGATATCAAAGAAACAGCTAAGAAGCTTTTGAACAAAATCATAGAGTTATGTTGAGTTTGAAATTATTTTTTGCACTCATACAAGTATACTCGTAACTCTCTATAAATGGACATGATAAATGCGGTACTTCTTAATAGAAGACTTTAGATCGCGTTCATTCCGCTGGTAAATCCATCCCCTTAGGCGATGGTGTAGTGATGCTAGAATAATCACATAGGATATGCAGCATTGGATTGATTAAAACTGGTCACATCAAATTGTTGAATAGAGGAGGCTAGTATTGAATCACCTCATGATGTGTACGATTACGTAGCGCCGCATTATAAAAGTATTGGTCAACTTCAAAGCTTATCATATCTGATCTTATCTGTTTCTTTACAGTATCCAGAATTGAGTTATTTGTAAATTTATGCGGTTACGTTGTTTCCGATTGAAATTGAGAACCAGTTTTGCTAGACATAAAAACGTCATTTTCCACTAATGGATCGGTTTCTATCGTTTCTATTGATTATTATATTTACAGGTTTATATTATATTGTAAATGGTAGTATTAGCGGTATTTATCGTATTTACTGTTTATGTTGTACTTGTATTTCATCGTCAAATTATTCAACTTTGGCGTCTAAATCGGCAATGCACTAAAGCGCTTATGGATCTTCCTGGACCACCGAATTTACCGATTATTGGAGCTGCTCATTTATTCAAATGGAATAACGTCGGTATGAAAGACGTTTTCTATATGTTCGTTTTTTTTTTTGCCGGAATTCTATGAATCCTTAAATTAGTGGTTTCTTTTATTCTAATGCACATCATCTGAAGCTACCATTTGACTATGATGATGTCATTTCATTTGTTTTTTTTTCTACAATCAATTGAAATACTTCACTTCAAAACTTTTCTACGTTCCTTAAAAATATCATATCAAACCTACCCAATCGATCAATATCGGGTTTTTCGATGGATTCGTCAATTTTACGCCATCCGAATTTCTTCGTTGTTGTCATCGATATCAGTTTTTACTTGTCGATATGAGAAATAATTGATCATATCGGTACAGGATTTCTTCCAGAAACACATCAATAATCACTTCGAAGAGAAGGAGGGATTGCTAGACCTCAGTTTTTCTCAACGGAAATTTCCGATTCATTCCGTGATTTTGTTCGTGCCAAACGATGGATGATATCATCTACATTGTATGCTAATCTTCTAAACCAATTCGCTAGCGATAACAATACTGCTATGTCAAAATTCTTCTCAGAGAAAAATAACCGTTGTTATTCCAGAACAGAAGGCCAAAAAATGTTAACAATATCAAGTGATTACATAACATTCGTCTAGGTGTTTATTTCTTATTTTTTGAATCTCTATTTAAGCTTTTTTTGAATTGCTCCTTTTTTCTTCCTCAGAATTGAAATCCTCAGAAAATAATCCATGATAATATTCTCTAAGCTTAACATTAGCAGATAATTTTTCAGAATTCGCTTGCCAATTAGAAGATTGGGCTCAACAATATATTCTTAGTGACAATAAATATTGTGGCTTAGCAAAAGTATGGGTTGGACCGGTTCCATTGGTATTTTGTGGTAAACAAGAATCTATCAAGGTAATTTTATCAAAGAGAAATCTAAGAAAAAATTCATCAAATCATTTAGTTTGATAAAAACCTGCTCGATTTGTCGAGAAAACGAACAAAATGAATCTAAAAGTGTTCTTAATTATCATCGGAAATTGTGACATCAATCTCTAACTTTTTCGCCAAATCTTTACTGGCAACGCCATTGGTAGAGGCTTAATCCGTAGAGCATGAAGAACATTGTAATGGATTCTGCCGTACAGACATTGCTCAAGAGGGTTATAGCAAAGCCTCTACAGATCTGTCCCGAATAGTCTTTGTTAAAAGCTGTGCTGTCCGCTTTTTTTTATTAAGGAATAGAACCGTTCTATGTGAAAATTCTCAACAACCGTTTCAAAATTGCACAACGAAAACGCAGCTTTTCTGACCATTATGACATCCATTCAAAAGAAGCTTATTTGTATCGATGGAAGTGTCTGCTAACGTTCGTTTTGCGGACGACGTCATATTGTTTTCGACAAGTAGAGTAGAAGTAAAGATTATGTTGAATTGAACGAAGCCGCAAAGAGTATAGAACGGTGAATAAATAAGAAAGCCCAGTTCATGATGAACTCTCATGGTGTAATGGGAGTCAAATTACGATGGATGGTTCACGAACCGAAGAAACCAAATATTACGCATACCTTGAGTGATCTATGATGCATTAGGTTTTCATCTTTACCTCACTATGAAAATAAATGGCTATAATAAAGCAGAACTCTGCAAATTTCATTAGTAATACTTTAATTGTACTAAAAAATGTCTAATTTATTCATGACGACCTGTGTTATAAATGCAGCTATTCTTATGAAATTCATATGAAGTGATTTTTTTTCTAAAATCCTCCCTTAATTTTGTAAAAATATTGTAATTTATTACAATATAAAGAAAATATACACATACTTTTCATATAAATTCAGTTTACAGCCAATCCTTGAAAGTAATACGATTATTACGAAACCGAGCCAATATGACATCATTTCGAAATGGATCGGTACCGGCTTGTTGACAAGGTGAGCAGCTGCTTAATTGTTCTGCTCTCGTAGTAATTACATACTACTTAAGCAGTTCTCCTGTTAATGAAGCTATTTTCTAACAAAAAGAAGCTTTCTCATCACTTAAGAAAAGCCTATTTGCTCCCTTTCTAATGATTTTAGAATTTCATGGCATACTTGGTCCTAATTGGAAAGAATACCTTTATAAATGAATAATGTTATAACATGGAGGTATTATATCAAGTTATAAGAGTTTTGGACTGTACTGAATTTATACATCTGTATTTCACATAATAATAATATCGTTATTGGTAAAGAAAATTTTCCAGAAGGTTTTTTTTTTGCTATTGAACACGGGCTTTCAGCATGTTCCATGTTGCTGAGTTAATCACAAAACCCGGAGTCTCAAGCATAACTCGAACTCATGTCCTGTATAATTCACGTTGTTAATGAGCATTAATGAAAAATTGAGTGGCCGTATAACATGGAACGTGTCCGTTGTCATCTGTGGCACCCCAAAACGAAAATATTGCGGTACGCAATGTGGAATGTTGGAGTTATACAACTCTATGAAAATTGAGAAGAAATAAAGTTGTTACCTCGCCTTAGCATTTTGCGCGTGTGTGTGTGGTGGAATTCGATAGACGAGCAATGGTGGTAAGTTAGGATAGGACAAGTTTTAGCGCTGATTAATCCCTTGTGGCGAGACATCGACTCCACGCATTCGTGTTCGACGTGACATCGTGGAGGTGGTTGAATTCGAGTCTGGTCTATACAGGGACTTGAATTGACCACTCTCTCCAGGGTCAGTGCTAGTTATCTTGCCCAGCTTTCGCTCGTACCAATTTGTCGACTCCGGAGAGATGGCGGGGTTGGTAGGCCTGTGCGGCGGCCACGGCCACGGGGCCAGCTCGGGCCAGCGTGTCACTGTGGCACCTCCATCACTGAGCCACTATGCCCCCCTATCTATAGTGGACGTAAGAAGTGCTCCACTACAAAGAAAACTCTGGTTTGTGTCCAACCGTAGGTAAACCATGAGTTCCATCTATTAAGCGATAGTGTATTGGCGCCAGAATGATCACAGAGGATGAATCGTTAGTCGTTTTTGAGCGAACACGAGATCGTCAGACTTTCCTCCTTAAAATGGCTGACATTTGGGCAGTTTCGCCTTTTCAGAACCCGAAAAGGCCAGGTTCTCCACCATTTTGTTTTATGAAAATATTAAAATACGAAAGAATGGTGATAAGTAAGGAAACATAGTGGTAGAGAAGTCACACGTTTGAAATGTTGAATGGATCGTTTTCATAGATTATCTTGTCGGGCCTTTCAGTTAAGTCCATATCAACTGTACAGAACCTTGACTTGATAAGAAACCAGAAAGTATACTAAGAATTTCAATGTTTCACTAGTAACGGAACTACACGTATTCAAATAATCATTGGATGAAAGAGATAGCTAGTACTTTTCTAATTGAAGATATTTGCTACATTCATCTTAATAAATTTCAGCATCGTTCAAATAATGTTGAAATAGGACATGGCATAACTTTTCTGCGCAGGCATTGTCATCACCCGTCCGTCATGTCAACAGTCAAATTGAACACTATTGAGCTGGTTTTCACTGGTTTGAATCTGACGTCGTTACTGTATCCCAGAGAATATAAGTCACTGTAAACATCAGATCCATCAACAGTACTGCCGTTTGGTAAACCTCTATTCGAGTTGCTCCATTCGAGTTGTTGCGTGATTACTCACAAGAGAACGTATTGTTTGACTTCGACAAAACTGAACGAAAGATAATATGCAATAAGTACTTCAAAACCTTTTAACAGCTCAAGAAGATAGAACCATATTGTTGTTTATTTAATTACTTGGATACTTAAATAGTCCACCATCACGCGTATTGAGGGCCCCAACAATCCCTCCATTCGTTTTTTTCACGTGCAATCATCGTCCGTGGTGTTGGCCTTCTACGCACATGGTAACAGCTCGTCGAAGAATACAGATGTTGCTTAGTGATTTCGGTGAATAGAAAACATTAAAATAGGTAAATTCTGTATTTTCAAACGATCTGTGTGGTAAACATCAACAGAAATGCGCATTTTCGTTGTGATGCCTTGTGAATTTCATTGAATTCATGTGAATAATTTTTATTGCTAATTTTTTTTTTCAAATACATTTCTTATTGCCATGTGAATAACCAAGTGAAAACTTATATACAACTAGCATTTGTTTGTTCAAACATTTTTGTTTATTGAATTAACGTTTAAATTTACTGACAGCACAAATGAGAAATGGTTTCACCGACGTAAATTGCTCACATCGACGTTCCATTTCAATATACTTCAAGGATATCAGGAGATTTTCGCTGTGCAAGGAGAAGTACGTTGCTAGGATTTTCGAAATACAGATTCTTTTAGCAATCCTTCACTCTTCATCTATAACATTGAAGCTAATATTACAGATCTTAGTCAATCTTATCGCTAAAGAAAAAGGATTTTTCGACATGTTCCCGTATATAAAAAGATGTGCTCTGGATATTATCTGTGGTAAGAACTGATTAGCTGAACTTCGAGTAGTTGTACCAAAATTTATCGAACAAAGAAAAAATCTGAAGCACATAAAAAATGATGCAACTGTGAGATCACCTATTTATTCATAACGGGATATTTATGAGCCACGGACTAGTATTTAGTAGTCTAATTCAGGATTTGAAACAGTTAATAATTAAGTGCATAATTATAAATCATATTGAATCTATTTTGCACCTCATGATCCATCTGAATATGTTTCTATCACGTCCACACACTTAACAAGAATGATACAGAGAAAGTCTTAATATTTCCTCAGTTCCTCGCTCATTGCTTATTATTCATACGTGCCACATGTCCGGTCCACCTTATCCTTGATTACTTGACGTGTGTCGCTGCATCCCTGATCGAATCCGGTCGGAGATGATTTGTTTTTCCGAAATTTCCGTTGTTGTGTGAAGAGGATTTCACTTCAACATGCTATTAACAACATCGCCGTCGATGAAGTACAGTAGCCTACAATGTGGTTTATCAGAGAAGTCCAAATCATCTCTTTCAAGCTTTTGGGATCACTTTTTGCATGTATTATTGGAAATTGTACCTTCATCAATCATTTCCAGAAAAAAATTCTTCTTCAACATTTCTTTACTGTCGAGATTCCTATAAAATGCAGAGTCTTAAATGAGCTTTATCAATAGCCATTGGCACACCATCGCTTCTCATTTAAAACTAACCCAAATTAATTTTGTTCTCATCAGTTTGCTAAATCAGTATTTATACATTAAGCTAAGAGAGTTGAACAAGTACCTAATAAATATGAGCTTATATGTCTGAAATTGTCATAGAAACGTACAGGACGTACTGTTAGACCTAGCACATATGAACCAAAACTGTTAGACTTTCTTATGTTGTTCAGTATAGCAGTATATTTTTTAATATTACCGTAATGATGTCAAAAAAGCATGGATAACATTCGTCTGAAGCGATCACTCAATTTAACTGTATCAATCAATGAGGAAGGTTTCTGAAATAACTAGGATACTACATATGATATCTCCAGATAATCGAAAATTCTTCAGATATGACCAATACTCTGAAACCTTATTGGTCACTTTAAAAGAAGTATTGTACAACGTCACAACCATAGTGCTTTACATGTTTTCGTACACATTAAGTGTTATTAAGCATTCTTCGCTGTAGAATCAGGATCAATGACAGATTACTGTAGGCTAAGGAGTTCGAGAATAAATGGATCCTTAAGAAGCCTAGTTCATAGTTATCATTACAATGCCTCATGGCATTATCGCTTCTTCATTGAATAGTATTCTTCTATTATGTGAGCACGTTCAGACCTTTATTCTTCTATAGTTCTCACATAATGGCAATTATCATCTATGTCTTCTTTTCAAAGACGTCACAATTTCTTTACTAGTTTTTTTTCTGCACAGCTTATCATTCCTTCTTTTATTCTCAAGAATTTCATCGATGGAAGTGGCGAATTGTTAGCGGTATACGATGGAAACAGGTTTTAAATGACAAAGACATATAATTGTGAGACGTTTGCATCCAAGGATTTTCGCATATCAGTTTCTTCCTGCACATTAGACAACAGTTATTAGAATAAAATTTGATTATCATAAATAGTCAGTGCAATACATCATATTATTGATTTCTGAGATCAGAAGTGGTTTCCATTGCAACATCGATATTCACTCAGAACTAGAAGTGGAACAGTAGAGAAAAGCAGTCTATGACGCAGAAAACTAATCTCTGCTTGTTTTCATTTACATATTTTTGTTTTTATATTCGTCACTATTATAATGTTTTGACTTCATAGCGAATTTCAGTGCAGCAATTACAGAACTATGAAAACTTATTATGTAGCTTTATTATATTAAATCTTACATGCAGCAGTGGTGGATGTACCACAGTAATACACAGGCCCGAATCAGCCTCATAGCAGACTCCAATCCTACCAAGCCGACTATCAAATAGGGTTTGGGAATTTGGCACCAGAGAAATCTAAATAGCACAAACAGCAATGACTTGGTGAAGAATGGACATCTCAAGTCGTTGAATAGATTAGACTCGCCAACAATCACCTCCACGGTAGCACGTTGAGCACGAATGTTTAGGCGCATTCCGCAACAAGAATTGAGCAACACCAACGCTTATTTTACAACATATATCAAATGTATACTATTAGCAATGAAAAGCATTGTGTAGTTGCAGAAAGCGTCTCAGTTGATACATAAATGATAAAAAAATTCGTATCCAGTTGAAACATGCTTGTCGTCACTTAGTTGACTTGGTATCACAATAGTCTAGGCAGATGAAGACAACTTATTCAGCAATGTCTGATGAGCTCGATGAATGTATTGATCAGTGGTAATGAATAGTCTTCACGATATAAGCAAGAAGACGAATGCGTGCTGCATACAACAAGGATGAATAACGGCAACTCTTTTATTAGCTTAGTAGTATCGCAGTAGTTGTTAACGCTCAGAACTTCAGAGTTCAGAACTTTCTTTTACGTGTTTTTCGTAACATATTTAGCTTAGAATTCCACTGGAAATCGTTTCAAAATTCTTCATTCCGTTGCTGAATATCGATCGACTTGTTACCACATGAATCATTCTGTTTATTGTTCAATCACAACTGCTTTTTGATGATCACAAAGGTGTTCATCGTTTTTTAAATCTAATTTTCTCTTAAGTGTCCAGCTTTTTTGACCATAAGACGGTCTATCTTTTTTTATACGCTTTACTGTTATTAGGATACAAAAAAATTTCTTCTATGTGACTTTTATCTGATCAAAGTCGCTCTTGTTAATAAATTCGTAGAGGTTGTTAACTCTTAAAAATATGAAATAATCATTTTGCATAAAACATCATTGATGATGTTACTGCAGTACTATAGAAGTAATTTGAGTGGTCTACAATATTGTTGTAAGATATTGGATTTTGCCTAACTTCATTGGATTCTTGAATTTCACTTCATGCTTATACTGCTTGCTCCAGTGAATCTCTCATGCATTTCATTCTCGTGTGGCTGCCTTACATGGTGGTTGTCTCCTGTGTACATGGTGACACTGGCTCGGCGAAGTTTTGCTTATATAACCTTTACCTCATTGAATTCCTGAGATTGTTCCCATCAAACGTTCTGATGATTTTAACCATAGCCAGTCACCTGCCTTTATAGATGAGGAGGATGTCCCCCACTGTAACTTTATTTCATCGAAACGATGGCGATTTTTGATAGGTTTACACTGGGCTAAGTTCCGTATCAAAGTGTAAGTACTAGGAATACCTCACAACCATACTGAGGTGGTACACCATCTTGTTATTTGATCTTTGTGTCACTGAAGACGTCAATGAAAAAAGTAAATATTTCGAAGTCGTGAAATGCCTGAATCAAAATGAATTTAACTCCTAATAAAATTCTTTAATTGACAAATAGTTTTTATGAGATCAAGTGACAATATCAAAGGTGTAGTCAACCAAAGTATTTGATTTCACATTGTTTTTAACATGCTATAATTATTTTACAAAAGAAAAATTGAACAAGACAGTAACGAGACTAAAGCTTTTCCCTCAATATTTCGTCAGCTACAGAAGTAATCCTGAAACATCTTGCAGAGAGGTTTTTTTCACTGCTGATTTCAGCTAGTAAAACATAAAGCTAAGATATCATGCATAAAAATTAATCTATTATTTGATCAAGTGGAATAGAATACATTTAAGCATTTCATATGAATATCGAAAAAACTCTAGCAATTTCAGAAACCGCAATGGGAACAACAGTTAATAGCCAAACTGAGGTTAACAATGAATACGTGCAAGCAGTACAAAAATTAACATCGATTCTTTGGAAATATCAAAGGTATGGAAAGCTTATTCACCCTTATTTTTCCTAAATAGGCTTTTTCAGATATAATTTTCGACTAATAGTTTTTTGTAAAGAATATTATTTGAAAAGATGAAGCTGCAAAGCTTGGAAGTAATAGTGAGAAAGTACTGTCTGTGCGACAACGCTTACGATATCGGACGTTTCAGAACGGATAGTTTTAAATTTATTGCGTCTTTACTTTTTCTTTCTTTATGCATCCATTCAAGCAATTTCGGCGGTTTGAACTGTTATCATACTCCATTACGTGGTAAATCCTAATAATATTGGAGATGAGGGAGGATTATGTGTGAGAGGCTGGTCACCACGAAACTCGTTGACGAGTCAATCCAAATAATAGCGTTTGCTTAGAAAAACAAAGAAATAGATGCGTTTTTTGGTTCACACATTCGTTCTCCATTTATTGATTGCTGCGGCGAATTTGTCAATATTCATGCTATCTGCACGTGATTATACTTTCTTGCAGCCCTATCTTGACTCTTTACGATTTATTTGAGATAGAAAATCATAATAGATTCATATGACGAATAAAGATGATGTTTTTGTTTATGGTAAATGACAGTGCTGTATTGATTTTTGGTTTTGATGTTTTGCTATATGACGTAGAACATTTTCTTTAGGATGAGATAAGAAAAATAAACGAACAAGTAATTTCTCAGTTTTTTGCACTAAGATTGATTAGTAAACATAGTGTCGTAAAAGTTTTCAGTTTCAGATTTCCATGGTTGTGGCTAGAGCCAATCTGGTATTTGAGTGGTTTTCAATCTGAATTCAATCGTCTTGTAAAACTTACAAATGATTTCACTAGAAAGGTAAAATCGCTTCTGTTTATGAAATTATGAAAGAGGATCACATGGTATTCAGGTGATTGCCGATAGAAAGCGACGTATGGACGATACAGAATTCATCGATGAGAAAGAAATGCACTCAAATAGGAAGAAGCTTGCATTTCTGGATTTATTACTTCATATGCAACGTTCAAATGAACTAAGTGACGAGGATATCAGAGAAGAAGTTGACACTTTTATGTTTGAAGGTAACAACCTCATATTTGAGTTCATTCTCAGATCAAACGGATCGCAGTCAGTGCCATAGTTCAGTATGCAACGTCATTTTTTACTCCAAAATTTTCTTCTTCTTTCGTTCATTTTTCACAATATTGTACACTTGGTCAATATTTAAAATAGAAAAACTCTCAGAGAAATACCTCATCAAAACTCTGAAAATTACTCTATATTGATATTCTTTAAATTAGTCCTAGTCAGAAGTTGTTTTTGTACAAAACCAAAGCTCCTAATAACAGAATTGATAAGGATTGCGAGAATTGCTTCTATATAGTTGAGGGAAATCCATCAATCCAGTAGCATCAATATGCAAATTTGCATAAACTGGCCAATTTTAAGAAGACAAATTGTTGCTAAAAACAATTATACGAGTTTAAAAATGAAATAGAATAGAAATAAAGGTTTGTATGATGATGTCATGAGGTTTCAGGTCATGACACGACTTCAAGTGGTATCGGGTTCACGGTATGGTGGCTTGGACAGTCGCCAGAGTGTCAAAAAAAAGTTCACGAAGAATTAGATAGTGTCTTTGGTACGAGTTTTGGAAGCAGAGCATAATTTAAACTCGTAGTTAAAGTTAAAATGGAAAATATAAAAATTTTAATTAATAGCAACGAAGGGGTTTTAAAATATTATTCATACAAATGGTTGCTGCGTTGTATTCGAAGTGGTCATTTTAGGGGATTCGGATCGTTTGCCTACCTCTGAAGACCTCAAAAGGCTTGTCTATTTGGAAAAATGTATAAAAGAATCACTTCGACTGACACCGTCCGTTCCATTGGTGGCTAGAAAGCTTACAAGTGACGTTGTCATCGGTATGGCTGCTTTCAAATGAATAACATCCGTGAAGTGATTCAGATTGAAGTGATTTTTTGAAATGATCTAAAATTTTATAACCCAAAATTGATTGATTCATATAGAATTTGATATCTATTAGACTTTTCTGCTTAAACTCCTACCAAAACGAGTTAAATAGCATAAAATTAAGTTCTAGGCAGGATTTAAGACAGAGTATCTAAGCAGTAAACCTACGTTGAAACGAATGAAATATTTGTTTAATCAAAAATTGCCTAGTTAGTTTAAGAGGGAAAAAAGTATAATATGACTTCGTTTTTTAATACTTCAAGGAGAAACTACACTACCTGATGGCCTTACCGTGGTTGTGGTGCCATCAACAACAGCTCGAGATGATCGCTATTGGGAAAAGCCAAAAGAATTCTATCCGGAGCACTTTGATGCTGAAAAAGTCTCCTTAAGAAATCCATATGCATATATTCCTTTTTCAGCAGGACCACGCAACTGCATCGGTTTGTTCTCAACTCGTGTTGATATTCTATTCACTCACAGTTATTACCTATACGAAAAAAAAGGAAAAGAATATACAACTAAAGACAGGATATTTCCTAGGTCAAAAATTCGCCG
The DNA here is from genome assembly GCA_000816705.1 of Dictyocaulus viviparus. Taxonomy (NCBI): domain Eukaryota; kingdom Metazoa; phylum Nematoda; class Chromadorea; order Rhabditida; family Metastrongylidae; genus Dictyocaulus; species Dictyocaulus viviparus. The sequence continues at coordinate 143,430 of KN716311.1, read as the reverse complement.
TCCTTGAAGAGAAGACCGTTTTATCATGGATTTTTCGACGATACTATGTTGAAAGTGAGGAACGGTATCCAGGAAATCAACCAAGCCCAGAACTTGTCTTGACACCGAGTAACGGTGTTCGAGTTCGATTAACGAAGAGATAATTGTCCTACTATGAAGCTCAGTAGTATCAGCGTCATTTTGTTTGCTTCAAATGATTTATCATTTTTGCATCACCTTATCAAGGAATCACATATGCTAGCGATCATCATACAAGTCTCTTACAACAACAACAGCATAACTTCAGAACGTTACTTAGTCAACTTTACCGATTTACTGTAATACTTTTTACTCCACTTGTTTGATTGTTAGAGGACTTTATTCATTTTTATTGATTGTTTTTGTTTCTTTATTTGCGTACGTACAGCTGAATACGTCATCACCTCATTTTCTTGCTCCAAAACATTCGCTCCCTACAATCAAAATTGTTCGATCTTTCATGAAATGTTGTCCAGAGAATCACAGAAGTACCTGAGGAGAATCATCTGTATTCTGCCATCATTTTAATTCGTTCCGAATAATCAGCTGATCGTTTGATCAATGAATCTCTCATTAAATTGATACATTTTCAGTAGAAAACAAAAAACATTTGTTTTTCAAATATCTATCATTCCTAAAGTACATCGAATTGACTATGATGAATTTATACTGCTTAATTTTGCTGTTATAAAATAGCTTTAAATCGCTATTAAAGGATTGTTTACACCGTTTATAGAATATATTAAATTTTTATTTCGTTTACTCGTTGACGATCTCCTTGCATGAAGGTTGGCAGAGGACACGTTTTTGAAAACCTCTTGCGGACAGAAGTCGAACATAAAGTTGAAACATAGTGTCAACGTACCATTTCTATACTTCAACAACCGATTGGTGTCGAGAAGGAACTTCCTCGATGATGAAGGGATGATATGGGAAAATTCATGAGGGCACACGTTCGAAGCTTTTGCGCATGTCACCTCAACCTGTTTCCGAACCGCGTTGCCGATTCGCCATCTCTATCGTTCTATGATTTAAGGACTCTTCAAGAAAATGAATCTCACTAAAAACACTGCAGAGGTGATATTTATAGTGTTTATGAAATATGAAAAAAAAATAAAGAACTTATTTAATTTGAGACAGAATCAAGTAGTACTAACGTAGTACAGCATAAGACTTGTTTATATTTACAAAAGAAAAAAATATAATATTAAAAAAATCTATAAAACTAGATAGCCTTACAAAAGATATGTCCTCCGTCTTAGATATGTTTGACACTTTTTTTTTTGCTTTTAATCACTTTAAAATTCTTTTATAAAGAGGACGCTTTGATTCATGGCAGTAATAAAATTATCGTCTTCAGTCTTTATTGAAAATCAAATCGAACCTGTAGGACTAGAGATGGGGAAAAGTGTCATGACTGATCCGATTTTTGAAGTGTATTCAGACGAAACTGGAATGTAAATGGAGATGTAGATAAGCCCAGCTTTGGAAAACTCAAAATATCCTCACATGTGCTTAACAATCAGACAAATTTCATATAATTGAAACTATGTTTGTAAACAAAGAATATTTGATTCCATATCATTTAAATATCCGTATTTTCTCATCATTCAATCTCTGATGCCTTCAATAATCCACGCGTGTCTCTGGAATACGGTCGGATGAGAATCGTTGACGATAAGGTAGGTCAGTGATACGATGCAGTTAAAAATGTAATAAATCTTTGAAAAAAAACTTAGTTTCGGTGTTTTCCGTTCGTACTGTTCATAGATTTTTGTCGCACCTTCAGATAGATTTAGCTGAGCTAAAGCTAATGACCAATGCTGTAAGCAGTCGACACTGAATTGAAATGTGGACAATCGCTCACACCTCCGTGGCAACGACCTCTTTGTTGAGTTAATCTTCCATGCGAGAAAAAAAAAACGCAAAATACGTGAATATTTCACAAAAATGCTTATGTTTCTCGGAAATATTTTTATTCAAGTAATCTCAATCTGCATGATTAGCATAATGGAATGTTCTTATAACTGGTTTGTAAAAGCTGTATTGTTATTCAATAGCTTGAACTCAATCGCAAGCACACGCGACTTCATTGGTGCCCATCACCCTCACTATATCGAACATCCGTCGTTATTATCATTAATTAGGCCATCACCATTCACATCTATTCGTCGCCAATGGTTCACTTATCGCTATCATCATTTTATGAATGATTATCGAATGATATAATGATATTTTTCACAAATTATACTAACCTGTATTTGATAAAATACGCTCGGATTACTGTATTCATTCAAAAATCTACGTATTGATTCAGTGAGGGAAATCGATTTTTTTATCGGGTTCCTTTTTTTTCCATTGCGAATTTTCCACTCACAAGTTCATCATCTTCATCGTCGGCAACAAATCATATTTATTCAAATTTCGTTCAATTGTTTTCTATTCGTGGCTGATTTGAATTACGAAAAAAAAAGTTTCAATTGATCTCCGTCAAGAAATTTTTCTCACTTCCATATGTCTTGTAAATTTCATATCTCTTACAACTACTTAATGAAAATTGGATTTTTGAACTTTACATGATTTCGAAAAGGATTTGTGAACAGAGCATCATTTCTCGATGAAACTCACTGGGATTAAATAACTCAAACCAGCATCACGATTAACTTTGCGCCTGCTTGAGGTCGTCCTCTTTCCCGCATACGTTTTCCATATGAGGCTATCAATATCTAATATGATCGAATTGAATGCTTATTTTGTTTTCAAAGCGTTTTCATGTGATTATTCACCTTCCAATTTGAATTGGTCTAATTCACCTGATATTATTCCTGAAGAGCTTTCCAGGTCTCTGAGGGATAGAATGCGTAATTTTGTGGAGAGACATCAAAATAGACACTGTACCCCGATTAAACCATTGAACTCTAGATTTGGCGTAATCGATAAGGATATAAAAAGAACGTTTATGTTTTTAGGATACAATAATAAAATAACTGAAATCTTTGTTGACAAGGTGTTTGATTCACCGAACTTCCTCATGTCTCCATTCCATCGATACTCATTCTACATCACAAAAAATACAATTGGAATTATTTTCTGAGGTCTGGTTAGATATTTCATAAGAGTCTTGACTCTACATGTAACGATTCCACTAAAAATTTCTGTATGAGATCGTATGTTTGAGGAGTTTGAGGATGATGTGTGATCACTTGTAGGGAGGATCAGGATCATATTTGTTGTGTTAGTCGTGTTTATGTGATATTTTTAGTTCTGTTTGCTGATTTTAATTGTAACTCACCGTGCATATCCTTTAATCACTACGCTTCCAAGCAGCAATTCTGCTCTTCACAAAGCTTTTCTATCGACTAGTAAGGAAAATCTGGAAATTTCTAAACAGCTGTTTGTGATCGTTTACAGTTAACCTAAACTATACGAGCTTGAAAATTCTCCAACAGCAACTTCTGAAGAGAAAAAATCAAATCATTTATTCATATAGAATGATGCTGTTTTAATAATATGATGCTTTTTAATAAAAATATCACATTACATTAGTATATTTTAATAATCTGGTGAAGTTATTCATGTCGAACCTCATAATTGAGTAGTACTTCCTAATTGACTCAGGTAATGAGGTTTCAAAAACGATAAAAACATTGGTGATTGTCGTTGATTATCATAAGCAGAATATTTTTGCTTACCTTCACAATTATGAGAATATTTGTATGATGACGTCATCATTTTTGTAAGTGTTATGGATAAATTCACTTTCATTTCGATACCGTAATTATCATTCTATTTGCAATGCAATAAAAATATTTCACATAATAATATATATATTGATGAAATAACGATAATACTACAATTCAAACCGCTTAAAAAAGAAAAAGCACAAGGAAAAAATAACAATAAAAACATAATGATTTATTTATTTGTTTGTTCATTTGAACTCATATTCTATTTTAATTCATGTATATTTCTACATAAATTCAATTGTTTAGTGTTTTTATTATTTTAGTTCTATTTCACCTCCCTCATTTTTCCCTCATTTTTCAAATCTATCGCTTTTAGAAAAAAAATTGATAGTTTGAAAACAGAAGGATATTTTTAATAGCGATCTGGTACAACATAATAGTATACAGTATATAAATGAGAAAAAATCAAACAATTTATGGTATTAAATGTAAATGAAGGAGGTAGAGCACTCCTCTAACACACATATGATCGCCAACTCAATTCCTCATACTATTTCTAGTGAATTTTTGACCTAAAATCGATAAATATAATATCTTTAAATAAGAAACACTATGAAGGTAACAGTAATAATAGTAATAATAATAATAATAATAATAATAATAAT
>KN716311.1:120417-138961 GCA_000816705.1 Dictyocaulus viviparus | reverse complement strand
TTTTGACCTAAAATCGATAAATATAATATCTTCAAAAAAGAAACACTATGAAGGTAACTGTTATAATAGTAATAATAATAATAATAATAACAATAATAGTAATAATAATTAAAATTTTACCAATTCTAATACTGGTGATATGCTATGTCCAACCCAAAATCACTCTTTTTATCAGCCTCATCACGAATTATTCAGTCACCGTATTCTTACGAGTAATGGATCGATTACCGTAATCCTGAAAAATTCTTGACAATGTTTGAAAGATTCATAATATGATGAAGTATATTTCAACTGATTCAATTGTGATCTTTACATTCACAATGGTCAGTAACAATTCGTCGGCAATCTTACAAAATTAATGAAAATAATGAAACGTTCTCTTATCGGACGAGTTTAACGATTTACGATGTAAATTGAAATGACGGACTTCGATAATTGAAATCGTCACGTAAAGTGCGAGTCCTTTAATCATGACAACTATTAACAATCATTTTCAATTATTTGTTTTCCGAAAAAGTCTTTCTAAATGTTTTACTAATTGACGTTTTACTAAATTTGACGTCATTATCTGTTAGGTGTCCCTCTATCACTTGACTCATGTCCCTTTAATTAATAATCTTCTTTCTATTACTATTATTAATTTTAGTGCTGATAGTGTATTGATATTTGATGTATTTCTTTATCTCTTTAAATCAGAATAATCACTTTCAATTGTTAATAGAAACATTGACGATTCTATTTTCTTCAGACACACTAATTCAATTGGTCGCACATATTACTGAAATGATCTGTTGTTAAACGAATACAAAACATCTACGTATTCATTTCAATGGAAATTACCTCATTATTGATCTTCAAACCGTCATCTCATTATAATTTTCTGCAGAAGAATCGGTAGACTACAGATAGATAAGGTACAGTTACATGAAGACGTCAAAAATCAGTTCAGTTTAGACCATTGAAAAGTTGTTTTTGTTTTGTTTGTTTTTTATTGACCTTACGCTTTTATGAATACGTGCCAGGGTTGTTTCGTTAGTAAACAAGTCAGACATTAAGATACTCAACATCTTATATTTTTAATTGATTTCCTACAAATCGAAAGAAAACATTTTTCGGCAAATTCCCAAATTCCACCGATAAAATACGATCTGGTTGATGACCAAACATATATCATCATCGTAGACGCCATCACTCATCGTCTACCAACCGGCCGATCGACCAACCGACCGGCCAGTAACCTGGTCTGTTTCGTGATGCTAACCAAGCAGATGGTATGTTCGTCTACCACTTAAGCATTCGTCTAAGCCGATCTAATCATGTTTTCATCGAAATCAATCAAATACGATTTAGCTTTGTCTGTGCCGATTTCTTTTCATTATGTTCTTATTCTCACGAAATTTAACACATTTATTATTATTATCTCTACAGGAACTCTTTGTATAATAAAAGAAACGAATTAATTTTTTTTATTAGTAAAGAAACGTACCTTTATCAATAATGTAAAGTTTGTTTGTTTTGCACCTTCGTATACTTTTTGCCGTTAGTCTTATCACTTTGCTGAAATTTGGCACAATATGTTTACCTCAATATTATTGATTTTGTTAAAGTTTTATTTTTAAGCAAAATAAAAAATTATATCAATATTTTGTTAGAATGCGTAGTAGAACTGTCAACCACTTCAGTGAGGTGTTTTTTATGCTCTTTCTTCACATAGTTAACATAAGTGATAAGTGATGAGGGTAGTTAGAATAGAGGTTCATCGGAGGATAAGACAGAAAAAGTAGCAAGTATTACTTAAAAATACATTGTTTACTAAGGACTCTTCTTGTTTTCTGTTTTGATTTTTCCTCATTTATTGTATTTACTGAGTTCCATAACATAGTGAATATTTGGATCAAAAATGAAAAACTATTGATTTTATTTCGAAGGAAACATCCATCAGGAGCCTATGAATAGTTTTTCCCAGATAAAAAAAAGTATTAAATGAATTTTTTTCAAAATCATTTTTCAAATTGTTATCTAGCAAATAAAAAAAAATGATTAGCAGACAATTGGTTTCTACTTTGTTTCTCTCAGTAACAAGCAAAAAAATCTATTATTCTTCCTAGTGCACTCGATTTGCTTAACTTTTGAGAGTTCTGAAAATCTTCGAACTGACCTTTGCCCGAGGCAAGAAACGGCAAAACAACCTGACAATCTTATTTACCTTCATGTACAATTATGTATATGTAATTTGACAAAGTTCGTCTAGACTTTCAATCAATATATTCATGCTGCTCATTAATGATTTTAGTGTTTCCCGTCGTTCTCGTCAAGGTTACCAATTTTCAATTTCTTCTTGGTTATCGGTAGCACAACGATGATAATGTCGGGTACCAATATGTCGGATGAAAAAACCTCGGTACTCTGAGTATTGAGAGGGCTTTCACTCTGAGGAAATATTATCAATATAACCTTGTTCAAATCGCTGCAATCAATTTTTTATAGAAAGCTTCTTATGATTCCTTTGATTATTATGATATTGAGTTGATAATTACAATGGTAGATTATACGAGGTGATCAACCACTGAGGATAAGCAGTCTTCGACAATCTTTATTGAGGGAGATGAGACTTTTGGTATTGGGAAGCACACTGTAGTGTCTTGACGATCATTTTGCATTCTTTAATTAGGGCTCAATGTAATGCAAAAATAATCAATTAAATTGTATGTGTAATTTTTAGTAGTTTTTGCAAATGCTGCGGTCAGTTTACAGTATCATACAAGGTAATCTAAGCTTCAGGCTTCGATAATAAGGTTAACCTCTGTAAAATTATCTTACCCTTCGGTGTTGCCTACGAGTAGCATAACACGGCGATACCTTCCACCATCTAACTACGCTATCCGAAGAAGAACTCCGTCTATAAAAAGATATAGTTCATCGTCAGTTATGTAGGTGAGTTTCAAACCCCGAGTGCTCTGTGATTGCTTTCTGTAGTAAACAGAATATGGTAAGCTTTGGCGTTGACCAATCTCTTTTATGATGTGAGCCTACGCATTCGATTCAACGTGATATCGCGGAGGTGATTAAATGCGAGCCTTTTGTATATAGAGGTCTGCATTTATCACTCTTTACAAAATCAGTGTTCCTTCTTCTCGTAGATTTCTCTGGTAGCAATCCATCGATGTCGGAAGAATGGCGACATCACTAGACTTGAATGTGTAGATGAACCATAGTGCATCATTTCGAACATCCGTGTAGCTTCTAGCTATGATATGATGTCGCATATCTCTACTCATTTTGTTGAGATAAATCATAAAAAATTTTCATTCATCTATAGGAAACGTTATAGAGGAAAATAGCATGTGGGGTAGAATTTGATACCAATACAACATTTTAATTATATATTTGTTCTTAAACATCAAAAACTCATCCTCATCATAAAGAGAACGACGAGGTCAAATACTGTAGATCATTACAAAATCGCAAAATATTGCGAATCATATTTTTCGTATATTAGTGAGGTTGAGGTTGGCCAGTTCATTGATTTTGATGGTGGCTCGTACACTAACCAGAACACATTATCGTTTATAAAGTAAGTAGCAAGGATTTTCAAATAAATTTATTAGACTGCTACCATTGGAGCTGGCCATCTGAGGTTTTCATGACAACTACGGGATTAGACCTCAAACTCAAGAGGTTGTACCTTTCTTTCAAGCAATACAAGAACAATAGAGGGATAAGGTCACAATACATAAAATTACATGTGTTGAAAATAATGCGTTAAGGTTATGAACTTTCATTAGAGTAGTGATATTAAGTTAAGCTTAAAAGATGAAGCATCAAATATGAAGGTGATGAGTAGAGTGAATGAAAAAAATTGTTCTCTATGTGTTTTCTGCAGCAAATAGTCTGACCACATCCCAGCTGTTTTGCAGGTGTTCGTTTGTGAAAAGCTGACGTGCACTGTCTAAGTCAGTTGTGAGGCAAAAAGAATGGGCGGGCAGTCGTCATGAGTTACTGACTGCTTGACTACTTCATTACGATGACTTTTCAATGATATATTTCGTAGAATAGTACTAAATATTGATTGATCTATATGTACATATATAGAAAAGATTTCTAATGAGTATTAGTTCCTCTTCAAATGAATATTGATGAGTGCCAAGTGCCGTAGTTAAGCTTCAACTACTATTCGTCACTCTTTTGAGTTACTTTCGCCATCATTCTAGTTGAAAATTTATTACCTGAAATAATTCGAATTTTGCTCCAGGGTGATACTCTTGCTATCGATTTTATTTGATGTTATTTTTGTTTATCCTCAACCTGAAGAAACAGTTTAAAAAATGCTGATAAACAAAATCATTTAAAAATATTCGAGTAGTTAAATTGTCCAGATATATTTTAACAAATAAATGTTCAACTTGATAAGTTTTACAATATTAAAGTAAAAATAAAGTACCAGTTTCGATTCTTTCATATTTATTTTTCTTGCTGTTTCTATAAGATCTTTTCTTCAACTGTAAGCGTAATGCTTTTTCTTTGAAATTTTTCGTCACTCGAATCTTATTTTTACAGTAATTATAACTCGTGCCTTAATAGAATAAGAAAAAAATTCAATTCAAATCTTAATAGTCATTATAGTCAATTCGCCCTCACCTGCCTCAATTTTTACGAAATTGTCGAGCTCTCGTCTGATTAGACCAGAATTAGGATTTTATAGTTATGCATTGTTCTTGTTTTTTTTGTTTATTTTTTGATTTTTTTTGTCTAATAATGATTAGCTTGCATTATTGTTTAAAAATTAACAATCCAATACTACAATTACCAAAGCATTAATAAAACCTTACTGGCATAAGAAATTAGGTGTAGCGTAGCGGTTGCCTCCGGGGCTGATAGATTGATACCAGAGAAACATGGGTACGGTCAGCAGCAATAACTACGTGAAGAGTGGTCAAGTTCAATACTGTACAGGCCAGAGTCGTATTCAGTCACCTCAACGATATCGCGTTGCCAACGAATGCGTTAGGGCATATCATAAGAGGGATTGATCAACTCAAAAACTTAACATATATTATCGATTGGAAGAAGTATAATCGTCAAGTCCTTCAGGTTTGGTATTCATCTAGATAGCTGACGATGAACTCAGTTCTACAGTGTTTTTCTACAAAACTAGACAATTTTTTCTTACTTCAAAAATTCTGGACAAAATTTTCTCACCTTAGTTTACCAATATTTTCCTAGCTATAATTGTAAGCTTTACAGAAGCACTGAAGCGTTTTGACAGAATGAGTGATCGTTTTTTCTCAATACTCATTGTGAAGACCACTCTTACTCATGCACCTCTTGATAGCATCGAGGAGATGGATGGGTTGCTGATTTCAATAAGACCTGTATTACAGGAGCACTTTTCTTACGATAGGACTAGAAAATAAATTGCACAATAATGTGGGATTGTTTTTCAAGCGAGGAAATTTACCAGTGTGTTAAAGTACTATGTAAAAAGACGTATATGCTTGTTTTCCTCTTTTCCTCTTCCTCATTGTCCTACTTAACCTTTTGATGGTGACAAATCTATTTTTCAATTAGTTTGGAGAGTTAAGCGTTTTTACTTACTTTAATACTTTTATTTAGGTAGATACTAACGAGATACTTTTTATTAAGCAGCATCAACAACAAGAAGCCATTTGAAAGCTTACAGTTATTATTTGGATTGATACTTATTGGTTCACTGTATTACTTTTACTACTACCGTATCTCCGATTTGTTAAGGAAGACCGTATTGAGAAGGTTAGCTGCAGCAATGAGAATCACTCTAGTTTTAGGACTCTAATCCAAAAAAAAAGTTAGATTTGTAATATAATTGTGAATGAAGAAGTTGTTTAATGAAATGTGGTTACTTGGTGGCTTACTACTTTGAAAACTTAAAACTTCTACCAAGAATTTTATTATATGAAAGAGTTGTGATAAATTACTAGCTTTCTTCAATAAATGGATCGATATTTATATGCTGCACAAATCTCCATGTGTTCTTCATCTTTGAACTTATCGATACATCATTGGTCATCAACAGCTTATCTATACTGCCAACTGACTAGGTATTGACCACTTTATTGAACTCTACTACCAAGGGAGAAGCTAATTCTTCTGTAAGATGTATAAATCATGCTCTATAAGGAAAGACTCAGTAAATGAACATAGTCCTTACAGTGTTCATTAATGAGTTATACTTTACATGACTATATAGATATCTTCATATATGTGTGTTTATTGTTATCAGTATGATAAGCTGCGTAGGACTCAAGATTATGAAACTGGATTTAAGGAATGTGAGGAAGTAGATAGGAGATGCGGTTTGATGTTGCTTTCAAAAACAAGGCTCTTCGCACACTTCGGAGTGAATGAGGAAGTGGGTCCATGAGTTGAATATAACAATTACGCTTATCGAAGAATCATATCCACTGATAGAATAATCGTGAAAGAAATGCTACAGTGATAGAAAGAAGATTGAAGGAAAAACATCTTCAAGAAAAGAACTAACTCAACCTTTTGAAACCTATCTGGACCCGATTTTTCATTTTTAGACAAACATTTACTATTATCACTTCTGTATTGAGAATTCAAATATATAAACTTGTAAAGCTTTCTGGTTAGATGACCCTATAGTATTTGAATGCTGCCAGTTGATGTGAGGTAGAGCCGGCCGATCTATCAACTAGTGCTTCATGCTGGCTTTCAGCTGGTGCTTTCATCTTTGTTTTTCTTCAAGAAGTTTCTGTTCCTTCAGGCGATTCCTATGTTTTTGAACTGTTGTACTTTTCTGCAGCAATTTTGTTCTTCATAATTTTTTCTTTAAAATCTCACCTAATCTACTTTAAATTGGATTTCTTTTATCTGAAGATGTAACTCATGAAGTTTTATTATAAATCACTCACCTACCTCGCTTTTACAATTCTCTTTTCCAGTGTAGCTTATTGGCGATTGTAAGCTCCTTAATATTGTTGAAATCTAAACCTTGTCTGCACTCATGGCTTACACTGTTTACACTCAAATGAAACTCATCGAGTACCCTAAAATAAATGGAAAAAACTTTTTGCACTCATAGTTTATCCTATCAAATCAAAACACTGCGTATTTAAAAATAACCTACTGAGGAACCGGAAATAAATATCAAACTCGTCCTAAACGAGATGAATGTAATTTATCCAGAAGTAATCAAAGAAAAAATAAACCCTTTCATCTATTCTTCTCTTTACTATCTGTTCATATTGTTGTGCCATTCGAGGTTCAGTAACGGTGATCGTTTCCTCATGGTAACTCAATCCCTATAATAAGTGATTATAGAAAATTTCTTTACCCTGCAAATTCAGGTTCGATAAAGTTTGAAAAATAAAATAAAAAATAAAGATCACTCATATTTTGAGGTGCTGCTTAAAGCTTTTCCTCAATATTGTTAATGGTCATAAATTCATTTAATTAGTGATTTTTTCCGTCGAGGAAAGGAAAAAGAAATTGCAATAGAAAACAATATTGACGTGGCATTATTGCAGCTATGAAACCTCAAATTTAGATTGAGCCTCTTTTTTAATAGAGATTTTTCTCATAAACTCATAACTTATTTTGTTTATATGCACAGAATTTATAAGCGTACTTTTTGTTTGAACATCGATAGTACACCTCCTCATTTATTTCGATCGATAATCTCTACTGGTTTTCAACATTCTGGAATCTTTTTTTACTCATTTCCATCTAACAACATTGATCATTAAATTATTATTTGTGATTAAAATAGTCCTTATCTAATAGTTCATCGAGTAACTTGTGTGCTTATCGATCGCTTTTAGAAGGGCAATAAAGAGGAAGAAATCAATAGTTTCATTGAATGTCCTCAAGGCAATTGTCTATCAGCTAACGGAGGAATTAAGAAAAGCTTAGTATTGGACTCGAAATGATCAGAACCAAATCGTTTCCACCACAAATGAACCTCATTCAATAAGTCAAGGCGAATATTACTAAATACTATATTACGCCATCAAAGATAAGTCATTTTTTTTTTCTTTCGAATATATTTTTATAATTATAGCGACGTCCCTCAATTTTTCATAAAATAAATTACATAAATCACTCACTTAGTTACCAGTCAGCAGCTTGAAAAAGCTTTCATAAAATTATCTCTTCATACCAGTAAAAATTTTTAAAGTTTTATCCACTATTGTATAGCAATTAGTAACCAAAATTACTAATAGCAAAAAAAATAATAATAATGTAATAATAATAATAATAAAAATAGTAATAATAATAAATTCCTTCATTAAAATTATGCAAATGTCCAGTAGAATGGGAAAGAAATTGAAACTTTTTGGACTTTGAGGAGGTCACGAAGTGTTATCGTGTACACAATAAACACTTTATCAACCTCAACGTATTGCAGGTAGCACAGCTTCATGTTATTACACTTATGTCTGAAAATTTATAATATCAATTCACTCATATAAATTGTTTGTTGAATTCGTAAGAAACAAGTGAAGCAAGCAGTTCATCAACTGAATTCACCGTATGTCAAACGAGAGAAGCTCATTGTCACTTTTCTTGCTTGCACTTAACTCGTCTTATGCTATGGCGTCTATGTAGATGAACTAGATAGTCCTCCATCATAGTCATCTGTCATCTGCAAACTGGTTACATAAGAAATTATACGGTAGGAAATGTAGCAATGTAGTATCACTTTATTCTAGTCGTAAATTAGAAAGCACTTAATTATTGCTAGTTGTTTAGAAAATTCATAATGATTTGATCTTCGAATTTCTGGATGGCAGTTATGTGAAATATCCATGTGCTTAATGTCACTCAAGATTTCCTCACTTATAACATAACTTCAGTTAATGAATTTTTGGATAATCAGAAGTTGTTACAAGAATTTTTTCCTCCTGATTCAACTCGTTTTTTCTATTACCTCATTGAATCAGGTAACATGCAGTTACAAACTCCACCCATAACGTGAACTTCCTGCCAGCCACGCGACATTTCTATCCATTGAATTACTATAGTTATCGATCGCCTTAAAGATTTTGGAATTGTTGACCCTTTTATTTTTTTTTTGTTTCCCTCTAAATATAAATCAACAGCTGACCATTCTATACACTTTTTCGAGCACAGCATTCTTTTAAGATTTTTATTGATTTGATTTCAATCCTTTGCTACGTATCGATCGATATAATGTAATGAATAATTTATATAATGAAAAATTAATTGCGTATTTATGAAATTATTTTGTTTTTGATTAGTATAGAAAAGATAATCATTTATTATAATATTCACAGTTAATAATTTTTTTTGTGGACGTTTGCTGCAGAGGGAGGTGAGGCTACGGTGTCGCACAGCCTTGATATTGTGCCCAGGGGCTTAAGTCCGAGTCCGGGCTTACTAAGTCGTCCGTCTTTAAGGGATCGATCAATAGGTTCCAAAAAAGCATCACTAAATAGGCAACAGTCTGACCCTCGGAAGTCATTGTACAGACCGATCTCTTTGAACCACCTCTACTACAACATCAAGACGTATTGAGCTGCGTATCTTTACATGGAGATGGATTACACAAATCCTTGAGAATTTTTACTTAATATTGATATTGATAATTCATGTTATGATATTGATATACTACATTGAATCAGTCATAAAACACGGAGGTACCTCTTGAGGTAGTTGCTGAGGCCCTTAGTTTTGTGATTAACTCAAAAACTGAGGTCAACATCGTAATCTCATTACCATTATTGATTAAATGAGTAACGGAATATTTTTGTGACATTCATAGAATCTGAAAGAATAATTACCTGAAGCAAGAAATATCACATCATATTTTTTCCATGTCATTTAATTTTGTCAAATTTTCCTATCTTTTTTGACGTATATTCTGTCTTAGATAAAGAGTGAGAGAAATGGATCTAGCGCTTTAATTTTTATGTGTAATGCTTATTCTGAATCGGATGAAATCCAGAAGGAATAGACATCACATTAAACTCAACGTAGATATACACTTAGAACTCAAAATTCAGTAACCTCAAGTTGAACTCGATACTAACCTCCCTAATATAATTGATGGCCAAAAAAGTACATTTCACAAGCTGCTCGTCGCTGTTTTGTTATCAGTTGACCGGAAATAGAAAGGTATGGTTGCCGAAGAGAATGATTGACGGTGATGTTCGTCAATCAAAAATCCTTGGGCTTACATGTATTTGATACCGAATGACGATGTGGAGTGTGTTTGAAGTCGAAGTGCCGCTTATCACTCCATTAACGAATTCGTTACTGTTTGACTCACTGAACCACTTTATTGAGGAATAATCACATGTGTATTCTCTTGCCGAAAAAAATATCAACATTAAACAACATAAGCAGTTTTCCTCGTCTTTTTTTCTTATCGAAAGGCGGTTTTTTTCTTCCGTTGATGAGGTAGAGGCAGAACTTAAGTCATTAAAATGTTGTAAAACATTCTTTTCATAATTTTCAAACAGTCAAGCTTTGGTAATAGTAAATTTAACTCATATGATTTCTTGCCTCCTCATATCAAGCTTGAGACCTCATTAGACACATGATAAATTCCCATTATTATTATTCTATTGTTATTGTCATTGAGATTTTTAGCACTTTTACAACTCAAAAGAATAGTGTACAATTTGTGATTTAGTTGAATTTGGTAGAAAGCAAAAATTTGAGTTCACCAAAGAATTTTTAAATAGATTTACTCATAAAAATAAATCTATTATAACTCTAATAGTTAATAGTAGATCAATAATTCTGAGTTGTTTGAAAGAGTTATTGAAGACAACTTTTCCTTTTGTTCTGACTTCATTTCTGTCCATAGTTCTCCTAATACCAAAATATGAGTTCCGGACTTTTTTTTCCATGTTAAGAATTTATCTTGAGAAAATATCGATGTATTCTTGTAAAACGCCATCGTTTGATGGACAGCTTCCAGAGCCGTCGTCACTTTTTAATGTATAGAAATTTTTCAGCGTTCATCATGATGCCCAAGGGCATTTTTGTTGCACGTCACATTCAAAAGCAACTAGAAAATTTAAGAGATACTTCCGACATCGATTATTCAACTCAACTATTTTGTTTGCTCTGTGGCTTTTTATGTTTTGTGTGCTTTAATCTTCGCCTTCTCGATGTATTTGGTCATCAATTCAGCTTCATATTGGTTTCTTTCAAATGTTTTTTATCCTTCTCTACATCTCCTTCACCAGTACTTGAGATACTGAAGATTATTGAAAAAGGAACCACAAGGAAAGGTAAATTTTCATCCAGACAGAAGAAATAATGGCTTATCAAACTTAAAAGCGATAATTCATATCATTAATAATAAATAAAATAGACTTAGTAGCATAAAAGATTCTGGCTAGGTCTTAATCTAACATAGTGAGGCGTCATTAGAAGTCGCACCTCATCTTCATCCTTTTCCTCCATTTACCTCACCTAATCCATATCATTTAAGTTGCAATTCTCATTAATCCACAGCTTTTAGTTTCGTTGTGAGATTTTCCTCTATTTGAAACTTTTAAAAAATAATTTTGTAGCTAAATTTATTACAACTTTAGCTCTATTAAAATTTTAATACCATTTCTTGTCGTTCCATTACTTCAGCTTTTCTCTCCTTCTGAAAAGGATTTCATACGATCTTTTCATTTTGGACATTTCCTTTTGAATGCGACATGATTTCTTTATTCCGTTTTTTTTTTCTTGAAGAAAATTTAAAATCTTACGAGTTGTTTACTTTCGAAATTCTCGGCATTTGATGAATTTTCTAAATTTTGTGAAGCGTGAAACTCTTCCCTATATATCCATGAGGATTTCTCTAGAATCACATCACGTTCTCCTTACTATCAGATGACCGATTTGAGTGAGCCGGTCCGAACTCTAAAATGTGTACTCGTTGGTGATGCGGCGGTTGGCAAAACTTCCTTGATCGTCTCCTATACCACCAATGGATATCCTCAGCATTACGTTCCAACCGCATTCGATAATTACTCAGGTAGTTTTACATTCGCAAAAATTCATTTTGTTTAATATTTTATCGTCAAGCACTTCTTACAAGTTCGCACTAACACGCTGACTACTTTATTTTTTAATTCCTTTGATAGGGAAAAAAAATGTCCGTCAGACGGTTGGTGGCTGCTGAATGTTGGTTAAATTTGTAACTCTTTTATTATATTAAAATTATAAATATACATAACGGAAATTCAATAGTATTTGAAATCTAATTCGAAAAAATCGATAGAATTTCGCTTCACCATTACTGTTAGAAGAAGCAGAGTTGAAATCAATATTGAACTGTTTTCAATTTCAATATTTTCAATTTCTGGAAAAGCCTCATTTGTTTATATTATGGATCCAGGAAAAAATAATTCTTATGCAAATTCAGTGGTTGTACGTGTCGATAAGAAACCAATTCGTCTACAATTATGTGACACAGCTGGACAGGTACGGTTAATTTCGTACGTTTATCTTTTTCGTAGTGATAAATTTCATTGAAAACTATTCTTCTAATAAGTCTAGTTGAAATGCTGTGTAATAATCAATATTCAAGGATTACGGTAGTCATTTACTGGAGGAAATTAAGTGAATTATATATTAATGAATGCTATGACGTTGTTGTTCTGTAGAGTAATTATGGAAAATGGTGGAAAGAACCTCTGCTCACAGAAATCCGATCGATATTAGTTTTTGATCGATTATCAGATTTTCGAGTAAAAATCATTAAATGAACAAGAACGTGAAGCGTAACAGAATGTCCGCCGCTATTCACGTAGAACACGGTGATTTATAGACGTCGTTAATAGAGCGATGAAAGGGGGCAAAGTCGTTATGTACGTTAAGAAGTTTTCAAACAGTTCCATGAATCGTTATTAGTTTTACGTTGGTGACGACGAATACTTCGACGTCAGAAGAAAGGGAATCATCGTTGGCAAAACTTCGTTTTTCTAACAGCGTTTATTTGTGGAATTGTATTTTATTATATTTCACATCGTACATCTAACATATTTTGCCTTACGTCACTCTATTATCGCTGATACTCTGAGGATGGATTTTCATCATTGTTGTACCTCTGAGTTTCTGATGAACAAAAACATACAGTATATTCTATACGATACTTGAATGTCGGCATTAAATATTCAAAAATGGCAGAGAGAAATGTATAAAAGCTCTCTATAACTTTAACCGGTTTTCGGAACGACCAGTAGAAGCGTCTGTCTTGAGGTGTGAACTACACGTCTTCTGCGTGATTACATAGTTTCAAATGTTTTCTAAAATTCTATTGATTCTTCGAATAAAAACAACAGGAAACTGAAGTGAACTCAAGAGCTTTCTTCGATTACTTCCTCCCTCATTCCAATCGAATGCTTTCATTTAATTTCTATTGAAGTGAGACTGTAACTCTTTTTGAGTTTTGTCACTATCGATTACTATGGATAACAAAAAGTGAAATGAAGTTTTTTCTGGTAGATTTTCTCCTATATATAATGCGATTCTTATCTGTCCCACAAAAACGATTAATGGATCATTAACATACATTATACCATTATTCGATCATGGGAAACCGAATTCGATTGATTGACCAACCCATACAACAGTTAGTTTTAGTATGCTATGAGAAAGCGATAAGCTTAAAATATACAAGACTTCCGCCTGGACAAACAAACAAGTACATCTGTTTGTCGTATTCTGAAATGCTTTCAGGATACATAATGAATCTGACTTCATAATGAATCGTGATAGTTCATCGGATGCTTTCATTCGATGAATGCATGCAGTGGCTTGTTTGGGTACTATCAAGTTCAGCCTAGTGTTTTCCATTCGTGTACCAAACAGCTACTGATTCTGAATGACTCGCAGCCTCATTATAATCATAGATATTGTTTATTAAGATCGAAAATATCGAAGCTTCAAGTTCAGTTTGTGGTTGCAGATTGCTTCCTACCAACTGCGTTATGCACATATGTCCTTTTTTTATCCACGTTGGTAAAGCCAATGAATATTACATCAGCTTTTCTTATTATCCTAGCTAATTTCAGATAAGACTTGTCCTGAAGAACATTTTTCCTACTCGAGTCTCCTCCTTTTCACGTAAAAATATAATAGGAATTTTTTTTTTGAACGAGAATTCATTGTCTAAACGAATTTTTTGAAAATTTGGTTTGGAAAAAAAAAGGATCTACATTAGCATTTGGTATTTCAAATTATTCTGCTATCGAAAGGATAAAGCTCTTCATCCTAGTGAGTTGATGCGAGTCATTTTTTCTTATCAAAAAGTCTGGACACTTTATTAATACGTGATCTATTTTCTGGATTACGATCAACTATGGTAGGAACTCGTTCTCAAATGTTCTCCAAATAATATATCACTTTAATTAAGCTTTAAATTTGTCTTCAGTAAGCCAAAAGTAATTATTAAAACAAAAATAGGATAATGATGCGTAGATTATAACGATTGCAATAACGCTAATGAAATGGGGCGACATAAAAATAAAGTGAAACAAAATTGCATATATTAGTCCTCAAGGAGGATAATGCCTGGCACAGTCGCAGTCGAAAGACATTTTCTAGTATCCGATATGAAACCATAATATGTAAGTCGTTAGTTATATAGAAATTGAAGAATAAAACAATTCAAGAATCGGAAGCGAGGTTCATGAAAGAGAAATTTTTGACAAATGAGTAAATAATCGAGGAATTTCGCCTTATTGAAACATTTACTTACATTGTCAGCCTTCATTTGACTCGCTTCGTCCGCTCTCGTATCCAGACGCTGACGTGTTCGTCATAGTGTACTCAGTGGTTGATCCTCAATCGTTTGCAGAAATTGCTGCACACTGGTTTCCAGAAGTCATACGCGGCAATCCTGTAGCTCAAGGTACGTTAGAATCCATGAATGCAGTTGGTGTGAAAAATCCAATTCATATTTTGCATTGCACTAAAATACGTCTAACGAAATTATTTTGACTTTCTAAGTGTGATTTCTCACGAATGAGGAAATTATGGGGCATGAAAATAATAGTGTTAATTTAACATCTAACAATGTTAACAATAGTGCCTCAGGCGAATAGTCCAAGCTTAGTACCTGACTTGACATCATGAAGATATAATTTATAGAAAAAATAAAGTTATTATGATCCATAATACATAGAGATGAATGAAATATGACAAGTTAAATTTACTAGATTGTGCTTTTCTACAGAGGGTAGAAGCGCAATCTGTCATTAAACCATACAAACTGTATGGCAATAGTAGTTACTTCATTAGCACTCTCTAACTGATCGATCCAGAATATCATAAAAGTATGCATGGAATAATATGAATTAGTTTTTCACACCAACGTTGTGATTAAGGCTGCAGAACATCTTCTTTCCCCCAGGATATATTTCGTTGCTAAACAGATTTTTGAGAAATTCCACCATTTGCTTACTGAAAAAAGCATAACTCTCCGATTTTTATGCGGAAACTGGTTTTTTTTCCAAACATTTTAGAAGATTTCAGTACTGCTTGTCGGAACACAAGTGGATCTTCGATGGCAAACTTCAAAAAATACCGTATCAACAGCAAAAGGAAGGCAGCTTGCATCTCAAATTGGCGCTGAGTTTTTCGAATGCTCTGCCCTCACTCAACACAATCTAAAACAGGTGATCTGTTTCTTTTTTTTCATACTCAATAGATTATTCAAAGTACAATCGAAGTTTCCTCGTTAGTACTAAAAATGCTTGCATCCGTACTGGCTTACTTTTGACTCACATTGAATTTTTTCATGACACTTAATGTACTGCATTAGTATCATCAATACCTTAAATTATATTAATTTCTTGAAACAAACAATTCGATTTCGAAAAAAAAAATCAAAAGTTTTTTGCATCAAAGCAGTTTTTACGAGATCTCATTGACGAAATTTGTAACACCTCACTCTCAAGAAAAGTTAAAAGTGAGGAAATGCGGTCCCATCTAATATATTTTTAATAGTGAAAAATAAATAACAAACATTCTAATGACAACGTAAACAATTTTCATATTATGAATTTCTGCAAGTGGTTTGTTTTTTTTTTCAATCTTGAAAGTTTACCATTCATTCTACATCTATTTGGAGGTAATAATTTTTGTCGTAGTACAATAGTAGTACATAGAACGTACAGCAATAGCTCCTCACTTTGAGGTCAAATCTCGATTTTTTTTCAACACACTGCTAAAATTGATTTTATACATGTTTCTTATTGTAGATGTTCGATTCGGCTATACTTGCTGCTCTTGAGGGTAGACGAACAATAAAATCACCACGACCACAACAACCTCAACACAACTCGAAATTGAAACAGGGTTTTCATCGAATAATGAGCATCACCAGAAGATTTATTTAACGACTTCTTCTCTCTTATTGTTTTTTTCGCCCATCATTTATCATATCACTTTGTGTTTTTTATTCCATTTATCTTGTTATTTGTCATACATCACTTCGTGCTTACCATTAAATAGTAAAAAAGCACGTAGATGATCAATCGCTTTAAATTCCTCCCACTTAAAGCTCTTTAATGTTTTGTAAGAGTTTTTCATCACTCATAACTAAATCAATCAAATGTAAATTTAATTGCAAGCCATCACTTATACTTCCTCTTTGGTTTTCTATCTTTTCTTCTGTACTTCTTTTTCCTCATAATCGCTCAATGTTCGATGTTATGCTCGGTCCTGCCGGATCCCTTGAGCATTTCCAAATCGTTAACTACCAATGAAAACTCTATGAAAAATTTTCAATGATCAAATTTGAAAGCACATTCACATTGATATCGAAGTGTGGAATGTAATAGTAAATAGGAAATTGATTGATTTTGGAATAGCTTACGTTGCACTAGAAACTAGGCTGCATTCGAAATTTTCATCTAATTAGACAGCCCTCGAATTACTGTAGCTCTTCTTTTTGATCTACACATAGTCCTCAAAGTTTTTGTGGTCTTTATTTTGCTCTTAAAACATTGTAAAACGATTACTGTATTTTCAATAATGTGTAATTGTATATGCAATACAATATTTTAAGCCATGACTTTCACATGTATATTTTATTTCATGTGATTCTGTTTTCTTATTTATTTTTTGAGCTACTCGGGTAACAAATGTTTTAGGAAAGTAGTTACATTGTTAGTTATCGTATTACTCGTATTCATAAATAAATCGTAAACATTGGTGTGACCGTTCCTTTGTGAGGTGATTGTCACTCTTAGCTACACAGATGACGCATATCCATATGACGTATACGGTAATTATTCTGAACTCAATGCACTAATCCCAGAAATATGGAAGGTCTTCATGGCTTGCAAGAGGATTCAAACCCGGGTGGCCGATGCACAGATTCTATTCGACCATATAACACCGACAACTACAGTGAACGTCCGTTTGGAATCAACATACGGTTGATGATGACGAATATTCTGGAATTTCATTGGTAGCCACGAAATAAAAGTTGATAGAAACTTTGTGAAAGTTTACTAAAAACTTATGGGAAAATACTCAATCCACTCTTTCAATAGCAATTGGTGACCGGGTTTTATTCGATTTTTTTTATTTTGAGCTAAATGAATTCTTCAAAAAATTGTTGTCGGACTCGGTATCCGATTCTTAGTACTGTTTTTATATGCATGACCCCATAATAACATCATCTTCCGGATTAGGCAGTTGGCCATCTCAACAGGAGATCTAAGGATGCCCTTTGTCAGCAATCAACCTCGATCTAATAGTAAATTGTATTGAGGAAGCGTAATTCTGTTCGACTTAAGGCGATCGAAGCAGAAGATCAACATCCATCAAAACGGCTTTAAGTGGACTCACGTCTCTGGTCGAAATAATGCTGAAAAAAATGGGATGAGCCGAAGCATTAGCGTAATCCACGAACGAATAGTTATGAAGACCTCGTGTAAGCTTATCATTAAGAATTATGTACTTTTGAAGTGTATTATTATTACGAACAAGACTCAATATATATTTTATGGAAAACTCATACCGTAACTTCAAAGCAAAGATTTACCGTAGGAAAACGCCTTCAAACATTTGTAAGACAAATAGGATTACTATCAGTACTAGCTGTAAATAGATGGATTTCGTTAGATTTTAAGCTATTCAAATTTTGAGTACGTAAAAAACTCGTGATGGTACTGTAACGTGGTGAGAATTAAATAAAGAATGAGAAAATGATCATTTCATAATAACTCTGTGTTATTTTCCTCAATGGATTGTGCTACAGCAGAAAAAATAACTATTCGAAAAGTCAATAAATCAATAAAAACCAAAGTGTTTGGTTTTATATTAGATAAATATTTGAATACATAAGTGAGGAGTGTCATGTTGAACATAAAAGCTAAAAATGAACAGAAGCTGATAATAAGCTAAGCTGATAATATTCAGTGTTATGTTGATATGTACCTCAAAAGTATCGAAAGCTCTATATACTTGACGATTACTGTTTTTCATTACATCTGATAGATCAACAACTACAAAAGACTGGATTATTCGATTGAAGTTGTTTGTTTGTTTGTTGTTT
>KN716311.1:104016-117318 GCA_000816705.1 Dictyocaulus viviparus | reverse complement strand
TTCATGTTTGTACTAATTTTCAGCTTAAGCTTTTTCTTAATCGATTTTGAGGTCAATTTTTTTTCTCCTTCGAATGCTGTAGAATCGGGCTAGAGAGTTTTTTCCTCCACGGAAACAAATAATGTTGATAAAATAATTGCTGAATAAAAGTGGAAGGTAAGTGGCATTCACTTCTACTTTTTCTCTCATAAATGTCATTTTTACTTTCATGTCGATTTTCTACTTGAAGTTGAAAAAAAAACAGAAAAAAAACTCTATATAAAACATTTTTTTGTGTTTTTGAGTTTTATTCGTTCCTCAAACTATCGAATTGTTTACAAATATTATTCGAGTGATAACGAATATAAGTAGCAGTGGATTTCTTCCTCAACAGATCGGTAGTCCTCAACTAAAACGAGTACTTCGTGAGTTCCTTCATTAAAAATCCACTATATAAGCAGTAAACTCCATTGAGCATCTACACTTGGACCATTTCAACTACATTTTCGTAATGGAATAAATGGTCCTTTTAGCTTTTGTACAGATTGTATGAATTCAAAGTTTTCTTGAAGATCAGTTTCAATATACGTGGAAAAATTGAACCAGGTTTTTTTGCATGTGCAGTACAAATGGAGTCCTTCAAGCTATTTCAAGAGCTTTTCCTACCAGTTTTCTGACAGTTAGAAATTTTTCTTCTACTACATATATGAAATTTAATCAACAATGCTTCAAAGTTTTTTAACTCATATTACCCACGTCGGAAAAGAATAGTGAGGATTTTTTTTCTTACGCAAATTTTTATTCTGAACAATTTACCTAATCGAAGTAAATGGAAGAAAGATTCTTTTTGTTGAATTTGAAACCGGCTATGCATAAAACATAACGAATTCTTTTTTTTTCTCTTCGTTTCCATCTCCAGTGATGAGGAAAAATTTACTCAGTAATTCACTAATTCATTTAAAATAAACAGTAATTCAAATTATGTTATAGATTTGTTTCTGAGGTAGAAAAGATATAATGATGGTTTCCGTCACAACCACAACCATTGCCATTCAGAAATGACATGGAGGAAATTGCTATAGGAGTCAAATAAAATACCAAACGAACTCAATCACTTGACTCATTTACGTCGATGATGGATGTTGAGCACTCTATGACATGGATTGAATTCAATACAATAATTACAAAAATGTTTTCTATTAAATCGATTTTTTGGAACAAAAATCGTCAGTACATAGCAGTACTGCCATTTTTCGTGCATTGAATTAATCATGCTTCTTGCAGATTTGTCATAAAATATTTAATGAAGATTAACATTAATTATGCAGTGGGATAAAAATAAAATCACCCTTTGGGAAAACGAAAAAAGAACAGTGTTTTTTTTTTTACCTCCTCTAGATAAGTAAATAATGATATGTTAATGTTGTGAAGTAGTTTTCTTCTAACTGACCAATCACGTAAAAATTACAGTAATCACATCAGTGAAATATTTTCTTTCCACTTTTTCCCTCATTCTATTGTCCTCTTCATTCTCGATTTCTTTTTTTCCAATAATCGTCGTTAATCTACTGGTATTTCATGAAAATGAAAAATGACGAGAAATTCAGAAAAACCATTGGATGATTGAAATTTCACTTTATGTCTTTTCTGATAACTTGGACTTTTAAAGAAATGAATTCAACAGAGAGAAGAACTCTTCTTCCTCATTGTGAGTTCGACAGGATCGCATACGATACGATTCCGATAAGATTCATTTCTCAGAAATCAGCACATTTCTACGAACTTCTATGAAAAAGAATTCGCGACTTTTTATCACTGTTACTGATTATCAATGGCTTATTTTAGCAATTTCTATTAGATAAAAGCTTTCATGTCTTATTATTTGTTTTGTTTATTATTTTTGTTGTTTACTTTTTATTGTGTCTCACATTGCCGTAAGCGATTCTCACAACACATTCTACAATTTCAAACGCTTGCAAAGTCGTTTTTCGAGTTTCTTTTGTCGGTGGGTTATTGGTTTTGTAGAATTTTTTTTTTTGAAACAAGGATTTTGTCTAAAATGTTCTAGGTTTGTGTGTTTTTCTTCTTTTTGTAGATTTTTCCAGAAATTTTTTTTTCCGGCTGCTGCAAAAATTAGATTCTCTCTGTGAGACATTTCGACAATCAGAATACTAAAATAAAATTAAACTTGTTTGTTAGCGGTAGAAGAAAGTGATCAAATTTTGTCTGTCATTCGAATCAGCTCATCGTCATTCTCTTCTTCAGGTAGATTACCGTATTCATGCTTCGATATACAGTACTCTCTGCTTTTTTTTCTAGTCCAAAAACAGCTTCTGCCATGAAATGAGTTCGATCAACTTTCAGATTTAATGATCATCACCTTTGACTGTCACATTGATAACTATTGTTGTTCTTTGGAATTTTCGTTAAGGCTACATCCCCGAAATCCATGCTTAATTGCATCTGATCTGTTAAAATCTCCCTCATACCTCAATGAGGGAAAAATATGTAATATTTTATGACGGCAATGTTTTAGGCGGGATGAACTTAAAAAGTTGTATTAGATTAACTAACGCTATGAGCATTACGTGTTTATATAACGAATGGATCGTCCGTTGTTCAATGTTTTTTTTCATTATTATTAAAGTAACTCCTCCACACTTACCATAAAAAACTACCGTAGTCTACAAGAAGCATTCTGTAAGAGTTGATCGATTATGATCAATCAGCATTAGATCGATTATTGTACATTATCACATAAACATTATTGATTGTCGGTAGTTTTTTTGAGTAACGAATGATTGACATCTGAGAACAACAATGATCTCTCTGATGAGGTTCTTCATGAGGAGTGAAAAGAAAAACATCTAAAAGAATTCTTTGTGAACATTTGATTATTATCAGTTTAACCTGTCAAACTAGTTTTAGGTATATGTTTTATCTCGTTCGGAATTGAAAAATTTCATAAACTTTTGCACCATCGACAAAGATTATCGATTTGTCAATCTGAGTTGAAATGTGAATGAACGTTTTCACTCGCTCCTCCTTCAAAACCGAATAGAAATGATGAATGATTCAATGATGAATAATAATTATTAAGCTTAAAACAAAAAATACATCAATATATTATGTAAAATCCAAGGGAACATTCAACGACATCAACGTCACATTGGAGAAGACCAGCAAAAAAATTCCTCCATATTTAAAACTAACGGTAGATGATTAATGTAGGCGTGTTCAAAATCGAATAATAAAATCTTAGATTTAATCTAGCTGTTTTTTTTTGTCGCATAGAAGGGAAAAATCGATAATGAGTTAGTTTAATATTTTAAATGATGTTCTATTATAATATATATGATGACTCTTTCTTTTCATAGATCAGCTTTATTTTTCATAGGTCTTGAATAACTTTCAAATAACTTTTTCATCGTAAAAAAATTCATCCCTCACTCTCTTTCAGTCATACCTCTTTATTTAAAAGTATTTAAGTAACGAAATCTTCAAATTTAAGCTTTTGCACTCTAGTTAGTTCGCTTTTTTTAGTACAATAATAACCGTAATGATGCTGTCACTCGTAAAACTTCGAACCTCAGACAGGACGATAATAATCTATTAATAATTTCAGTGAATTGAAATGCTTCAAAAATGAGGAAAAATGCTGCAAATCTCTTCTCATTACAATACTTTTCTTCATTTCACTTTCAACAGCTTTCTTAAACTATTTATTTCCTGTAGATTGAACCTCAATGAGTTAAAATCTGGAAAAGTATTATCATTGTGAAAAATTTTACTATTAGTACTTCTGGCAGTACAGGTAGAAATAATGTGAACTACTGCTAATCTCAACTACTTTATACGTTTTTTCGAATCATTGAGAAAAATTTCATCAATAAGAACATTTTGCTTGCAATTCATTTGCATTGTTTTTACACTTCATTAAATTATTAGTTGGCAAAGAAGAAAAAAGGAGGCGATGAGAAATTGAGGAAAACGCACGACCTCATTTTGGTACGTCGACGTAAGCTTTCTACTGAAAACTAGTGTGTGTTTTTAGCGAAAACAAAAGCGATTTGAAGAATTTTCTCCAATCTATACCGTTTATTTTGACCTGCATAAATCAATAAATCCAAAACGATAATGTAATTAAAATTTTGTTTATGCACAAAAAACCATATATTAATTATGAAGCTTTTCATAGGAATAATAATATCTATAAGCTATTGGTGGTTCAAATAAAAAACTTGAGGGAAAATCATACTTTTTGCTTCCTTAAAGGAAAATTTTCCGAAAAAATCAATAACTATTAATTTCACGTGACTTATTTTTAAAAAAAAAATCAATGGCTTTGTGTTTCTATTTGATGTCAATTTTTAGTTGAATTTACTTCAGAAAAATTCAAAAAGTAGTCATTTTCATTTTCAATTTGTACGATTTCCCATGGGCATTCAGATTTTTGATCTCCCTTGGCTTAACGTTTTTTCTTAAACTTTGTGCTTAACAAATTTATTTTGTAAATCGGATAAACAAAATTCCTAACCAGCAACATATTTAGTATATGAAGCTCTTCGATGCGTTATGCAAAAGAGTACTAATGAGGAAATTCAGAGGTTTCCATCTATCAGAAGTTTTTTCTCGTTCTCATTTTTTATGTTTATAATTTTTTATTCAATTTGCTTCATATACAAATTATAAATTTATTTCAGTTTTTAACGAACATAATGAATTTTTTTTTCAGCAACAAATACTCTGAAACAAATCAATTTCAGTTTTATATTATTTCTACCTCATCCTCATAATTTACTCGATAATTTATGAAAAAATTCCAATTATTTGAAACGTTTATGCAGCTTCCTGCCATTATTTTTGATTCGTGTAAAATAAAAGTTATAGTATGAATAAAGAAATTATTGTTAGGTTTCGTTTTAAGCATCGATTTTTATGAAATCAGTAAAGTATTGAACTTTGATCAACACAGAAAAGAAACATTGGTAGTGCAATCGGTAGTAAACTAGACTGGAAATCAGCAAGATACAGGTTCGACTACCCCAGAAGACTCTGCTTAGATTAATATTTACCTCAGCAAATTAATGAACTGATTGTGTACTTTTGAATTCTACCTCACCCTTAAGAATAATGCTAGCAGATATAGATATAGATATAATAATGCCAGATTTATATCAGAGCAAAAAATTATTAGGAATAAATTTTATGAAGTTTAATTGAAATGTAGTGTAGATAAAGCAGAATCTATTTGTATCTTTAGGCATATACAACAACAACAACAACAACAACTGATAATTCAAAGTTATACAAAAGTTTAGCGAGGTATTCGTTTGTGAAAAAAATGAAAAACAAGAAAAAAAACACCTCATAAACAACACGCTTTGATGGTGTTGTTACAGAAATTCTCCTGTTTTCTCGTTAATCAGACTGTCCTCAAAAACTCCCTCAGAAAAAGCCTATAAAGTAAACGACGTGAATCGATAAAGCCTTACGTTGTAATTAAAAAGTCAGCTACAAATGAATGAATGCTGGAGAGACACAAATGTTGTTGTTGTTGTTGTTGTGTTGAATACGTAATATTCCATTGAATCCTTCAACGACTTGAATATAATTGAAATAGTAGGTGAGTTCGTTTGAGTCTTCTAATCCTCACATTTCAACTTTCTTTCAGTATTCTTACTCTACTCAAAACACTTTGGTGAGGTAATAATGAGGCGAAGGATTTTTTTAAATAACAATAAAAGTGAAAACAAGAAAAAACACCACGATTCAACGAATGAAAAGTGTATACGACAACGTTCAACATCTTCATTACTGTATTGTCATTCTCATTCCATAAAAAAACTGTTCTTCCATCAATTTCTTTTTGTACTTTTCTGTTTGAGGTAGTACTGGAAGTAAAGGTCCTTCTGAAGAACTACTCAAAGTTTTCGATGAACAGTGTATGATAAATGAAATGAGAACGAAAAAATGAACGGTTCTCAAGCAACAACTCAGTGGAACACACAATGGAAGCGATCCTGTCTGTTGATGACACAATACGCTCCTTCACTTAATTATTAACCAGTCAGCTTTCCTCCTATGTTTCTTCTCATCCTGAACATTCCTCTGAAATTATTACGATCACATGCTGTCTATAAAATGAACTCTACAGATTTTTTTTTTCCGACGGCATTACCTCATTATTGTCCAATAAGAGTACTACACAGAGTATAATGAGTTAAAAATACTCAGTTGTATTATTTAATACAAAATGCGTAAGTTTAAATTATGTTAATGCTAAATTTGATTCCGTAACGTTTTTAAGCTTTATTATTTCTATTTTTATCAAGTGCAACTTCAACAAGCACTACCTCAATACGACCTAGTAAAATACTACTATTGATTCCTCACGTATACTACTACCTTGAGAAAAGTAGAAGAACGTGTCCTACATTGTAATATTACATTTTTTTCAAGAAAACATAACATCTCATCGAAGTATTCCATTCATTTACGAAATCTCACTATGTTTCACTCGGGTTTTAGGAGGGCTACAAAGTGTCCACGAGGTCGCTTGCTTGAGGATTTGCTCACTTCTCATTTCGATCCAATTTGAAACCTTTGAATTCCTGTTGTACTAATCTAAAAAAAATTTAATGCTAACAAAGTCAATGCTTGAGTTGGTTACTTTAATTCATTTTATTGAAATAAAATACATTTAATTTCCTTCAGATGAGGTTAAATGTATGAAGAATACTGGTGGTGAATAGTTTTACAAAAATTGACTTATCAAAGGATTTATATTCAACAACACTTATCTAATAAAAGAAAGTAGTCAGCTTTTAGTAACTCGCGATTTTTGATCTGCAATGGTATACCGTATAATTAGCATGGAAATTAACTAGTCGTAAACCACCCACATCCGCTAAACTCCTCTCGCAATCGTCGAAATTATAGTTTATTTACGTGTCTAAGCATTTGAATTATTTGAAAAATCAGAAGCAGAAATCGAAGGAATCTCCTCATTTTTGAGTGCTTCGGATTGAATCGAATAGAAGCAGATTAATCTACGCCTAAATTCTTGATTAACTTATTTAGTTTTTGTTATCAACTGCCGTTTTTCATTGCCTCATTACTTTTATTTCAGTACGATTATAGTATGATTGTAAAGAAAACGAGGTATTTAGTCAGCTTGATGGTGGCTGCTACGTATATACTTTCACATAAAAAATCAATAACCATCTTTGATACCAGTAATCGACTGAGACATATCGACTCGTCCTAAGCTTTACATCGTTTCACATGTTTGAAATCTTAAGATAGATAGAAAAAGAGCCATAGTGGTAGTGTATTTTCAATGTTCAGCTTCTCTATAGATTTGCGTACTCATTTAACTCATAGTGTTTTCGTAACATCATTTTTTTTTCCAAACAAGTTCTATTGCTCGACTTATAACTCTAATCGATCGATATATAACGAATATGCCTCGAATCAATTTATGTTTGTTTTTTTTTTCACTTTTTATCCTAAAATTTCTGAAATATTTAGTAGATAAGAGAAAAACTTTTAAGCTTAAATTACAAAAAGGAAATATAAGGATAAAAATGTTGACATTATTATAAATAATTCCTTGTAAAAATAATAACATTATACGATACTAATAATATTATTATTAATAAAAATAATAACAATAATAATGATAATACAGTATTCCGTAGTTACAACAATATTTATCAAGTGAGGTATGAGTAACGCAAAAGCGATATCACTAGATTTTAGGCACTTTCTATTAAATGAATGCTTCAGCAGAAGAACTCCTCGTTATCGTTTCCTATCAACCTCTGAGACTCGTCTATTTCCTTAGAACTCATCACTGGCTTTGTTTTGTTCTGAACAAGATCATACAAGACAACAATGAGTTCGGTAAATAAAAGACGACTACTCAAATCAATGATTTTTCAATAGTATAATTGGGATATTTATTAGCATAAATTTTTTAATAATGTATTTAATTTAATACTAATACAATGAAATACACTACAACAATAAATATAGTAAATAAACAAGTCAGATGGTCTCATGAAGTCGACAGATCGATGGAACAACGAAATCACAAAAAATGAGTTTTCAGATATTCTGAGTGCTTGAAATTCCCCACGAATACGTCAGAGGTCTGAGGAGTCAGATTTGTGTTGGCGTTGAAATGTCGAAGAGTTCACGTGGTTGTTTTCTCCGTAGTAATCCGGATTTGAAAACAACTCAATGCTTTGCATTCAGAAGTACAAACAAGAGCATATCAATAACAAGTAGAGACTAGTTGAAGTATTAGAAAAGATGAGTATCGTAGCAATTCATCAAGTCCAACCTCTGCATTCCATAACTGAATAACTTCGAGTGTTTTTCCTCAAAGTCTCATCAATACGGCAATGTATCACTGTCATTATCACAATTTTTTGTTATGAGTGACATGTACAATTTTTCACACAACATTTAGCTCTACCTCCTTCTCTATTCCATTTATGAATTTCATCTTCATTATTATTCATTCAAGGAACGTTCCGATGAAGTGGGCTTCATACGTGAATACGAATATGTGGGAATGTAACCTCATTAAGTGCACTTTAATAACGTTAAGTGAAGGATGAAGAAAAATAGTTTTTCAAATAGTATTATTATTTATGAGTTCTGTAAGAGGAATTAAGTTCAATGCATGACGCTTAATGAAAGCAAGTACTCCGCAAAGTGTAATTTGTTAAAGCTTTATCCTCTCAAGCAAACAATAAGCTCTACTTCCATGTTATTACATGATGAATGATTCTTATAAAAAAGAGTTATATCACGAGGAATGAGTATAATGAGAATGAGTATAGTATAATATACTTTCGTATTGATATTTTCTTACGAGAGGATTCATAAGGAATTCCACTAGAAAATTCTTAGGAACCTTAGCTAATTTTCCTCCTCCTACCTTAACAAAAGCAATTTGTAGTGTTTTATGTTTTACATAAATTTTCTAAGAGAATTTTTAACAAAAGAAAAAAACGAAAACAAGAGAGAGAAAAATTCTCACATTTCTTATAATATTACGTTGTCCATAAATTATCTCATTGTAAATGTGAAATTAAGCGGAAAAATATTCGAACTGCTTTAAAGTGTTTTCCTAGAAATTTCATCGTCATTTGAACTGAATTCTTTTCCAGAATCAATAACTTTTAGCATCATTTTTTCATCAAGCTTCAAATAAAATCGTGTCAGATTAATGTATTCATTCTAATCACTCACATTGTTTTTTATTTCGCCCTCAGCGTTTACTAACTGATCATTTTTTTTTCTTCACAGAACGATCTCACTCATTCTGTTTCAAGTCAAAACATTTCTAGTCGATACCTCAATCTTCTGGAACCTCAAGTGTTTTCAATCCTATCAGTACTTACAGTATTATGCAGTTCATATTTTTATCCAACAGATAGATTTTTCTTCGCTTTTTTCTTTTATCATAATAACTTTAGATGTTTTGCGTTTAAAAATATTGTGCACAACATTTTCAGCTCTGCAGCTTATTGTATTTCTACTAGTTTGTTTTCACTTTTCTTTTGACTCTTAAGTACCTCATATGATTTCTGATCTCAGCATCAGCTTTATTTTGACGTAATTTTCTTTTTAGTTTACTTATTCATATTAGATGAATTGATTTCGTTGTTGTTTACAAAGAATCACATCAATGTTACAATTTTTGTTTTTCTATATTAGTAGTTACCATAGTTAATCTTCAGACGGAATCCGTTTCTTATGTGCTTATCGGAAGCCAAACTTCTTCTGATTTCCATTACGATCACGTTTATAAAGTTGTTGAAACTATTTGTAAATTTATTCTCTTATAGAAAAAAGTTGTAATTAATCAGTCTATTTAGTCAGTGAATATTCAAATTAGCCATATCATTTTTCTCTATTGATTGATTTATTGCCACAGTATTTATTGATTGACGAAAAATTCGAGTCAAATGGCTATAAACTGAAATGTATCATATCGTCGCATTACTCATACTATATCTGGTAGATTGAGTTAAAATTCAGTCCAATATAAATACTCTACAGTAACCAATACCGTAATCATCTACCCAAAAGTGAAATAATTTTTAAGATGATCTGTGATTAAAACACTTCGAAAGTGTGTTCAAACTGACGTAGCTGATCACACGCTCAATAGTAGACCATGTTCATCCAAATTCGGATAGTTGTTGTGTTCCACACGATTTATCGTAGTGATCTATTGATTTTTACTCTCTATATTCATTTGTTCTGCTTACAACTTGTTAAGAAAATCGATCGACACGTTCGAAACATTAACGATCATTATCATTTAGGTTTTTTCTTATTTCGTATTTTCTTTCTAAAGCGTATTGGCACAATTTTCCTCGCTTGCCACGTCTTTGTGAGGCGATTTTGTTCTGACCAGTCCATCTTATTAAATTGTTTTAATCGCTTTTTCTTCTCTCCAGTATTCCTCAACGAATTCCTCCATAGAGGTTATTAGGTTATTATTTTATAACTACAGCTAGTTATTTTCATATAACGTTTTGATCTAAATGCTATTTTTTTTTATTGTTGCCAAAAATCTTAAAGGTGTCAATAAATACATTCTGTTGAATTTTCTTGTCAGCTTTCCAAGCAGCTGACATTTTCTCATAATTCAAAATAAGTCTAGCCACTCCTTAAACAATTTCGGACGGATCGGATAAATCTTTAGTTTGAGGTGAAGAGGAATTTAGTGACTCTCTAACTGTGCAAAAATTCCAACACATCTAAACCTCACTATGCTAAACGCTTCCACTACGATACTGTTTTACCTCAGATGGTTATTTAGTCATGAAAAAAATATTTTCCATAATTTTTCTTACTGAAATGTATAAAACGCTAAATGGATACTCATCTAAAAACAGAATAATTATGCAAATCTCACAAAAGGATGTCCTCCACTCAACCACTCCCTATTACGTTTTATCAAATTTTACTATTTTTGCTTGTAATATAAGTATTTACAATAGTCTACGTTTTTTTCGAGAGAGAAATCATTCAATTTTTAGAAATAATCTTGTTTATTACTTTTTAAAATATACTGTTTGAATATAATTAAAGCATAAGACTATTTCAGACAAAGATCACGAAAAAGCGAAAAGCTTATTAGAGTAGATAGGTCAACCTTTTTGAATGGGCTTAGCTCTGACCTCATGTTTTCCTCATATTTTGCACTTTATATGTTTTTACCATGCGAGCGAGGTTCAACTTCTGCTTTTTGCTAGAAGTGACGGCTGTAGTGATTCACAGTCTCTCAAGGCTACGTCAAATCGAGTTTAACCTCAATTCCTCAAAAGAGAAAAAAAAAGGCCCATGGGTCTATTTGTCTAGAAAAACATTGAATTGATTATTTCTGTGTTATCTGATAGTGTGAAAAACATTGCGATTCTAGTAATGATAAGCCATGAGTCTCAGGCCTATTAAATCCTCGTTTGATAACTTCCGCGATACTTAATAAAATCGCGAGCGCAACGAGCCTTATGAGGATGAGGAACGCTGAGTGATTTAGTTCGTATTAATTATACAAAAATAAGATTTTCCTATGGATTTTAGAATCGACCAGAAGAAGTAATTAATATAAAAGAAGAAGACTTATTTTTAGGATCGCGTAAAGCGCAAACTGGTGGAAATCATTTTTTGGACGAACACATTAGGAATTCACATAATTTCGGTTTTTTTTCTATCAATACTCGTTGATTTTTGGTAATTTGATGGAAAAATAATGATTATTGCCACTCACAATGTTTTTCTGGCCGTCGAATAAAATATAAAATGGTTTCTTCAACAATATTTTTCGTTTTCTTTATATTTTTCCTCAACTGTTTGAAAATCAATACATTTTCCTCCTCATCACAGAATACTGTTCACTTTAAGGTATCTCTGAAGTACGAAAAAAAAAAAACATTGTATGGCTATTTTGATAATGAGGGTGAAGGAAAGATTCTTTCGATGATTCATCACTAACTTCCTAATAGACACCACCTGGAGGCTTTATCTGTGACTCTGAGAAAAGAAATTTGTGAATAAAATTTGGTGTAGTTATTTTTTCATTGTTGAAAACATTTGAGAAATCTACCACTAGAAGTCGTTTGCCGTCAATATCACTTGGATTCCTTCTGATCATCGAAATTGCCGCAAGGACACTAGGAAACTTTCTATTTATTCCAATCATGTGCATGGATGGCTCAGTGCATTCTATTCCTCTAGGGAATCGCTGAGCATCCTGGTGTGTTTTTCTAGGACTTTCGTAAAGTGGTCTGACCTCCGTCGATTCCGTCTTGTTCACGTAGTGCGCTTGCTGTTCGATGAATTCACCTAATCACCCATCAACTGCAGTTATATGAAATACAAAAATACTTGCAGGATGGAGATTTACTTTCTTCTCTTATAAGAGATAAAAGCACTGCTTTGCTTATAAGAAGTCAAACCATTTGAATTCCACTATTTAAAAACCAACGATTCTATTTGTGTTGTTGTTTACTCAACTTGGATACCTCAGGGTGTACTTATAGACGTGTCCTTCAGAAACGCTATAGTTTTCAATGTTTTTTTTATTGCATTTCATTAAATTTCGAGCGATACTGGAAATATGGGTGTAGAGTTTTAAATCAGAGGTATCACTAAACTCTGAGCTTTCCCTCTATGATACTCCTAGTCAAATTTGGCTTGAATATTCAAAAAATCCACCCACGTTGTCGACAAAATCCTGGAGGATACACTTTGTAAAACGATAAGGTTTCGATGAAGGCGATAATGCCGACTCGTCAACCAAAATTGAATATTATCATTTGTTTACCTGAGGAAAATTTTTATGTTGTACTAAATTATATTATTCAGTCATTCAAAATTTCTTTAGATATGACAAAAATAGTATTCAATATAAAAAATAAATAATGTTTGAAGACTGCATTATTCCGATTCTTCCTTATTTAGAAACTATTCAGTGTCTTGTAGTGATTTACATATCTCTCTATTCTTTGCTTAGCGACTTTTCTTCATGTGTAATTTTTTACCTCTTAATTATCGTATAAAAAAAAGTCTTCTATCCAGTCAGTGTCCAACGTCATTCGATTCACATCAACTATTTAAAGATTAGATTGTGTAAGCCTTGGCGTTGATCAGTCCATCACGGACCAGCCTACGCATTCATCTTAAGCGTGATCTTCTGAAAATGATTTATTCCGGCTCTACTCTATACAATAGCTTGGTCTGAGTACTAAGCTACTCGCCACGTCAGTGCTGCTCTGAGATTTGTTAGATTCT
>KN716311.1:92188-103916 GCA_000816705.1 Dictyocaulus viviparus | reverse complement strand
CTCTTGATTGATAGATTGTGTAAGCCTTGGCGTTGATCAGTCCTTCACGGACCACACTACGCATTCATCTTAAGCGTGATCTTCTGAAAATGATTTATTCCGGCTCTACTCTATACAATAGCTTGGTCTGAGTACTAAGCTGCTCGCCACGTCAGTGCTGCTCTGAGATTTGTTAGATTCTTATTCAGCGATCCCGGTTGGATGTGGATGGGAGCCACCAGCTGTGGAACACCGCCTTGCTTCTTTTTACTTCGCTACGCTCTTCTTTTGGTAATTACTTCTTTGTTCTTATTAGTTTTTATTTAAGCTAATATATTATGCATGTGAGCATTCCTTTTGGGAATGAAGCAAAGCGGAATTTGAAATTTTTCGAGTTGTTTCATTTATCGTACTAGTTGTAGCTTCTCAATTCCTTGCAATTTCAACAATACAAAGATAAAATGAATGATTAAAAATGTTGATATGGCTTTTAGGTGTAAAAAAGTAGGCTATTAGTAAAAATTACGCCAGAGGCAAAACTAACGGTGACAAATTTTCATTTGCAATGAAAAATGAATGAGTTAGTACTTCTCACCATTGAGAATGCTTGACCATCTGAAAATTTCATCAAAGTTCTCACCAATAGGTAATAATTCGTTCATTGTTCGGTTTTCCTCCATTGCCTTGAGTTCCATAGATGCTTTTCATCGATCAGTTCTTCTATCCATTTCTGCACTATCGTTTCTGCGTTGTTGTGTTCAAACTATATTTTTGAACCATATTTTGTATGTTATTGATTGATAAATTCTCATAACTCATATTAACTACGAATTTGCCTGATTATTTTTTTTTCTTGCTATTTTCTTCATGTATAAAAAATACATTCCTACCGTATGATGTTTAACTGAAAAAATTTATCGCAGAGATCAAAACATTCTACGGACTTCACACGGACCTAATTAAATTCAATTGAGTTGAACTGAAAACAAAAGTACTAAATGGATTTTCTGGATTACAAATAGTTCTATGAATTGATGAAATCCTTTTTATACGAAAAAGTTACTGTGTCATTCGTTTGCGACGATAAATTTGCATATTCAGAAACAAAAAATGTAATACAACAATTCTGTATGTTTTTCTTTTATTATTTCAGGCAATTTTTTTTCCTAAGTAGCAATATCAAAAATGGAAGAGATTCCGACATGTGAACTTCACATTTTCAACGATATTCAAATGAATATGAGACTTTTTGGCGGAATGCCAATATCAATATTCGGCATCGTCACGAACATTATCAACATTATTGTGTTTCTCGACCAAGAGATGCGATGCTCACTTGTCAATCATTTCTTACTTGTAAGTTTTTTTTTTTCTATTTTTCCCACTTCTCTATTCGACTTTCATCGTCTAGCTCGAAAAAACTCACCAAAATCTTCTTCACATGATTTTTTTTCACGCTTAAATTATTGATTACTGTATTTTTGCACCGTTGTTATTATACATATCATTCATTGACATGTAATTATCGATTAATATGCGTACACATTCAGTTATTGATTTGTGTATTAGCATAAAGATCAAAGATCATTTCGTGTTGTAAAATGCCCTTACGCATTGTATTATACAAATTTCCTTGGTACAAATTCGTCCACCCCGGATAGATGGCAGGCTTGGTAGGCCTGGGGTTGGCCGGTAACTGATTCGAGCAGCGTGTCATTTGTAGCTCCTACACCACTGCGTTATGTACCCCTTCGTATTATAACTAATGCTCTTAAACATATGCTAATCAAAATTCCGTTTTCATCTGATTGAAAAAGAATAGTAAATATCAGATATGTAAAATGAAACAGTTAAGATTTGATATCTAATAAGGATCTTCTTTATAGCCCTCCTCAAAAATAATGGCGTGGTTGACTTCTAGATCTGTTCTTTCATTGAGGCTTGCTAAAAGTCGCTTTATCACTCCTGTCATACTGCCTTGACGTGCAGACAAGAAGGATATCAACGCGTATTATGCTTTTTTTTCTAGAAGAGATCAACTTTGATACAAAATGAGGAATGAAGTAGAATACTTGAGTATTGAAAACAACTTTGATGATAATTACTGGTTTTCTTGTTGGAAGTGAACGTTGTTATTTTTTGATTTTGGTCGTTGATTGCTTCGAGGATAAGACGATTGATATCTTGGTAGTGCAAGTGAAATCGATCTGTATCAGTTCTCAAAATTTTCCTCACCTGAATTGTACGTTTCCCTCTTGCTTGAGATCGTTGTTCTATCGAATGAATGAGAGAGAGTTGATGCATAACCGATTGTTCCGCTGTTGTTTTGTCTATTCAATCCATTGCTGCGTTGAACATTGAGTGCTGCCATGCAAGACTTTTCCAACTTTTGAAGTTCAGTTCTGAGAAGCGGTGGATGCGTTTGTGAGTGGCTACTTTAAGTTTGTCTGAATTTGCCGGTCTACTTTACATCAAAGTTGTAATAAGAGATGGAGAAAATTCAATATTCACTGAGGATTTTCTTAGTATTGCGTTAGTTCTTTGTTTATAGAACTGACGGTAGGTATTAATATACATATACATTAGGTCCTTCAACCATTTTCATTGAAAGCTGTATTGTTTTGCTTTATAAGCATGAGCTCCTGAATAGGAGTACTGCTAAAATGGCATAGACAAACCATGTTCATCCTAGTATATCATCGAACTAAGTACACTTGGACCTCAATAATTTTCTTAATAACTACAGAATGGTGACGGCTTTTCAGTACCGTCTCTTCACAATAACACTCTCGATTTGCACGATAGAGTGATATCAATATGATCGGCTTCAATATGACACTAAGCCGACTGTACGTCTGCTAAGAAATTAGTCATTAGGATAATATTTCATAAGCAATGGATATTTTGGATATCAAAGAAAAACCATAGCTCTACTCAGATCCATTTGAAATTCTCCTTTAGGAACTTTTGTTCCAAGTCAAGGATGGTTCTAGCGCGTTACTTATTATCGGTTACAATTAAGGAATGTTACAAATAAATTCTATATATCAAAACAATAAATTCAATAATGCAATTGGTAGCGCACCGAACCGGACTAGGTGAGGTTTGTGATTGACTCAGCGTTATATGATTCATTGAACTGTATTCGACAAAACTATTCGCTCTAACTAAGGTTTATCGTTTCTTTTCTCGACAGTAATCTTATGATCCTTACATTCTGTTGTTTGAATTTTGTGATAAATCCTATAATTCATTTACCAGCTCAACCGGAGCAGCTACATTTATTCCTATCATCTCCTTAGCAGCTTCGCTTCATCAGCTTTTCCCCAGTACCTTTAATTTTATGAAGAGATTTCGAAGTCAGTTCATACCATCATTCTAATTTGTAGATTCAATTTTAATGAATAACCATCAAGTTTATTGCAAGACTGTCAATAAAAAGATGCCTAATCTCTTATTCAAATTACGCCCTAGGTCTTATCAAAAGCACTGCAACGCAATCTGTACATATTTTAATTGACTAATAGTTTAAATCAATAAAAACGAGTTATTGAGGATAATACTTCTAGCAAAACGCGTATCGATCTCAAAATTAGTATAACTTTTCAATTCCTTTATATACTGGTTTTTTCCAAAAATAACACTGAATAGAAAAAAAGTAACTAATGTAATTCAAAAGGTGTACATCAAGAATAACGTCAAAACAGTTTCATTAAGTTCTTTAATAGAGATCAAAATTATTCAATCGATTTTAATTATTAGTAAAATCGTTGTCAGTTTATTATAATCTGTTGTGTGTTCACTTGAAAATATGCATGATGTTGATCATCTACGAAATGCGACATGGATGATAAACATATTGCCTCCAGCAATTTTTGACTAAAACGTCAACAGATAACCTCTTCTGCAAAACATCTACATTTCCAGATGTTATCAATATCCGATCTTCTGCTGTTGCTGTGCAATTTTTTTATGCTTATTTTTCCTGTGATAGCATCGACAAGCAATTTGGTCGTTCTTCATGAATGGTTTCCATTAATTCTATGGTTAGAATTATTTTATAATATTTTATTACTTTATTCTCTAACTTACACGATTTTTTATTATTTTTCCTTTTGATTACCACACTCATTTGAATTCTGTGAGAATTGAGTGCATTAAGAACAGGAAAATCATAAGGCTTTGGAACGAACTCTGTTTTTGACTCTTCTGTTACAACTTCAATCTCATTAACATTATTGATAAGCTTTTATTTATAGGTACGCTTATCCTATTGGATTGAGTACACAAAGTTGTGGCGTGTATTTAACCGTAGTTGTATCGGTACATCGGTGAGTTTCTGGATTTCTTTCCAGAAAAACCTTAAAGCGTTTAGTATAACATTTACTGAGGTACGATATTATGTGGGAAAATTCTCCTTGTAAAGGTTTTCATGAATGATTAATGAAAAATCAGCTTCGTCCACCTTACATCTAATGATTTGAATTGGTGAGACATACAAATATTAGTAAGTAATGATAGTGACGACATTCACAGTGATGTCATCCTCAATAAATAATAAACAACATAATAACAACAAAGTTATGAAAATAACAGTAGACCGAGAAATAGTACTGTATTAATTGAAAAACAATTTAATATTCAAAACTAATTATAAATGGGATTCAATGAAGGTAAACTGAAATATGTCATATTGGATGTCGATCAATATTTGTAGGATTAGTGGAGCATTCGTCCTCATTATGCTAACGTCGAAGCCTTCGAGTGCAATCTCGATCTACAGAAAGACTTAAACTGTCGTATCCCTTTGAATTTACCGCTGCTTAGTCTCTCTATTATTATTCTGATACGAATTCAATAATCCAGATAGGATTTGGTTTCGTTTGCCTGCAAGAGGAAATGAACTGTCCAAGCGACACTGCGACACCACCTACCAATGACAAACTGTCTTAACGCATTCTTCTAGTTCATCAACGCAAATTTTCAATCATTATTGTTAGCATCATTTGCATATTTCTTACTGACAATAGTTTTTTCGCTCAACCATCAAGTACTTAGAGCTTCTTTCGATATATATCTTAGCATTCGAAATTTCTTCTTTTTCTAAACAATCCCTTATTCTGACGTATTGCAAAATCGATAATTTTGTAATTAAAATCTGATCATCACAAAACTAGGAAGATAGGTTTTCTTGAACATTCTTTCGTTCTCACTTACACCTCACAAAAATCCATCGAACGACATGCGTTGATATCAATGCATCTTTTTTTTTTATCATTGACATTATATATACTATAAAGCTTACTGAGGAAACAGCACTCTTCTCATTCTACTTTCCTAAGAAAACAATCCATAGCTTCATTCATCTGCTTTCTAAATCCGAATGTTCTCGGAAATATTTTCCAAACGTCATACAATAGAAAAAGCATTTGCGAATTTCAAAGAAAAGGGAGCGGCATCGTCTCCATCCATTGAAAAAAGTAGATATAAAAAAATTACACATTGCTTATAGAAAAATGACCAGAATACTCTTCATCAAAAGAGTAATCTACAATACGATGCTATGACAACATCGAATAATCCGCAACACTTTTCGAATAGTTAATCTAACTTAAAGTTTTGTGATTTATCTTTCCCACAAAGGAGATTAATGAAAAGCTCGTGCATACAAAGCATTCGACTTTCGGATTTTTGCTTTAAGGCCCCCAGGGTAGCCAATAATTTGATTCAAAATGTCTTCACACCCTTTTGATAAGTGATGAACAAAATTAAGCAATCATACACACTTATAATCATTCGCGCTACGAAAACTTTTGTGATATTTAGAGCTCTGATTAGAAGCTAATCTAAAGAGCCCTTAATAAATCATGTTATGATTAACATTCTACAATGGAAATATTTATTTTGATTCGAGCCAAAAGCTTGTTAGAAAAGTCTTATGCTTATTTGTTATTTTAATCCTCAAAGATGTCCTCCTAGTATTCCTCCACTTTCATTGATTTTGATGGTGAAACAGACAACAGACGATAAGAATTCGAATTCGTTTTAATTCTGTCATTTTGTCATTTGTATTATTTCACCTTCCGTAATTTTCTCATATAAAAACATAGGACCATTCAAAATAGATGGTGCCATCAGCTTAAATCAATTTTCTATATCACTTTCTTATCGCTTATCAACACGACTCTGTTGTTTTCTGTAGCGTATTTATTCTAGAAATCAAACAACAACATATAAAACATAAACTTAATTTACAACTAATCGATAGAAATCGGCAGATAGACATTCAAATATTTAAGCTATTTGCAATTAGCATGGAAAA
Source organism: Dictyocaulus viviparus (assembly GCA_000816705.1). Classification (NCBI taxonomy): domain Eukaryota; kingdom Metazoa; phylum Nematoda; class Chromadorea; order Rhabditida; family Metastrongylidae; genus Dictyocaulus; species Dictyocaulus viviparus. Next base: position 97,615 of record KN716311.1, on the reverse strand, counting down.
ATCTTAAAGGTCGAAATATCAAGAATGAGGTAAATGAAGAAGGATAAACGAGTTAGCAGAAAAGAATCGACGTAGCTATAATGAGCGACCTTCGATATTTCTTTCTTGTTTTGTGCTGATTATATTTTTAATAGCGTAATTTTACAATTGAAAGATTTGATCTTGAGTGTTGATGATTCACGTGTGACTTGTGAGTTTCGCAACATTTTTACTCAAGATAAAAAATGTATTACGAGAAATGGAGATGAACCGACACCTATAAGACGACTGAAGTTTTCCATCCACAACTACATCAAATAAGCAGTGCCTGTTGAAGCTTATTATTTTTGATCTGTCTTAAGAAGGATGTTACTATAACGCAATATGAAAGCAGATCACCACAGTATTGATGTCCGAAGATTTCAAATGCTTTCCATTATGGAACTCGTGCAAACTTTGAGGGACTAGTGGACTTTGATATGCTCCAGATGATGTTTCACCTCTACCACTATGATTCGAGCTAATTGACATTGCATATATTCATCTATCAGGCCATCTAAGTTTATTCTCTAAAATCTAATATTCATTTGTCATTACATTGTTGAAGAAGCTTTACTTGAAAATTGTTGTTTGTTGTAGTGAAAAACAAATTGATGTAGAAACAACAATGTTTTATATCGATAGTGAAACGGTAGTTATATTTTTCACTCAGCTAAAGAGCTTAAAATCTCAATATATGCTTTAGATACGTAGGAGTATGTCATCCATTTCGAGCTAAACGATGGGTTAGTGGAACACCTGTAAAATGTGCCATCGCAGGTAAGCTTACGTTAAAGCTTATAATCCTACTGAAAAAAAGAATTTCTATTGAATATAGCATATTTGATCACTTTATAAACCAGATCACCTCAGCAATGCACCTCAGCTTATGAAACCTTTGAATTTCAAAAAGTTCAAAGGCATTGCAAAGGCTTTTCTACTGAAACGAGATTTCGTTGAAGTCATATGAAATAATGCAAAGCAGATTTTTCGATGTGAATATTTTCTGATAGCTTTTTTTTTTCATTGTCGAAGAAAAAATCGTTGCATAATTTATGATTCAAACTTCAACAATTTACCACTTTGGATTTATAGTATTAGAAGTATGATTTCTTTACATTTCGATCGAGCTTCGAGTTCTGAGGTCTACGGATTCCTCACCCGTGAAATGTGTCGAGTGCTCAAACTCACTATAATGACAGACGATTGCATCTTCTGATTCTTTTACTCATCAAATTATGTCTTTATTGAAATTATACGCACATTTTAATAATAAAAGAAAAGGAGAAAAGATGCTTTTCTATAGATTCATTTCACAGGAAGAAGAAGAGGAAGAAGCAGAAGAAGAAGAATTCCTGTGATTTCACTATAGCGTTTTTCCTTTCAGGCTCAATCCTATTCAGTATTCTGTCGAATATACATACATGGCTGGAACTCGATATTTCTGAGTGCTTTTCAAGAGAATTCAATCAGAACGTACGGTAAGCATTCTGTAATCGAATTCTGATTATGTCAGTACTTCCAAGTAATTTTACTTGTAGATTTCAACTTTATTCGATGTATCATTCTAGTTTTTTTTTTCATTTAGAAGTGTTAAATTGACGCCGCTGAAATCCGATCACACTTACAATTTTATAACTCGATGTATTTTATATACGTTATTAATGTTTGTTATACCGTTCGTCATTTTGATTATCGTTAATTGGCGAATTATCGTTGCGCTAAAAAACAGCACACGAATGCGAAGAGGTCTATCTACAACAAAATTCACTCAATCGTAAGTCTTATCGATTACCTCGTATGTAAATCGTATGTACCTCAATTTATTATCAAAAATAGGTAAATAACGACATAGTGCAATCAATCGTAATATTCATTTGAACCACAGATGGCACATAAAATTGTTGTGATGTTTTTCACTGGAAAACAATTGTAAAGAAAAATCGATCGTATTCATTTTGTTTCGATGTGACTAAAATATCTTCTAAATTATCAGAATGTTGCCAAATTGTTGAAAATCCGTATCGATTGTGTTTCACTTTAGAACCGATGGTTTTTATTTGCTTACACTTTTTGAAGCACATTTTTTGAACGCAGCTCATAATGAACAAATGAAAGAAACCTTTTTTGAGTCTCATGAGGGCGTGAAATTTCAATCATCAGTTTTTGGAACTATATTTATTTGTTTATCAATGTGGCTTAATACTTTTCTTATTAGAATGCGGTGAATTTTTGCATTGCTTTTGCTCGCCATTGCTCTTTTGATAGGGCACGAAAAAGGTTACAACGCAATATGTATTCACAAAAACTGACCCTCTGGCAAAATTAAATTCGTCAGAGTCGCTTTAATGTTGTTTTTCATTAGGATTAAACTCAAAATAAATTAAGTTCATGAGGAAAAAGTAAGCTAGTGATACGTTTCTATGGTCCGTTGGAATCGTACTAACGATTTCAGAATACTCAATTCTTAAGCTCCTTAAAATGTTCTGATTCTTTCCGTGGCTGTCGTATTCAAAAACGAAACATTCAGAAACATGCGAAATTTATGGGACACAGAAATAAAAAACTGACCAAAAAACAGCATACGATCAAACACTATAACTTTTATGTATAAAAAATACTTTTGCATTGTTTCCTTATGTAAAACATTTTCAGTCGGATCCTTCATAATTTTCGTTTATTAAAGAATGCTAAATATTCGGAAGTTTTTGGAAAATTCGGACAATTAGGATTCAGGTAAGAATTTGCAACTATTTTTCACTATTGATTTTGATAATAACCTATGAATTCTATTCATCTTAGACTGAGAAGACCTCTTTAGCATTAATATTTATTAATATTAATACAAGATGAACCTCTTAATAACAATACGAGGGATAAGTATGGGTAGTGCCCATGAGACACATGAGACATTTTTCAGTGTCACGTTTTATAAGGATCAAGGGGAAATGAAAAACTTAGGAGTGAAAAAAACTTTTCACGCAGTTAAGTTAATCATTCTTAGACTTATATCCGGAGACTCAATCTGGGCGATTGCCTGAATCTCGCATATCCTCCGATCTGTGACGTGCATAACATACCACTATTAAGAAATGAGAAAAGCACTGAAAGATCAAAGAATGAGGTAGTGTAGCGCAATCGGTAGTACATCGGTATGACGTCGAAAAATGGTTGTGTCGTTCGTTAGTTTTGGGAAAAATAAGATATTCAAGTCTCTTATGCTATGTTTTTGTTTTTATTTAAGCATGCAAACATTTTTAAACAACCATATTGTTGTGTTTCAGTCCTTTGCGTGGTGGTTCATCGAAGAGCAGTTCAGTACGTGATCGAAGCGTTACGAACATGCTGCTTGCAATCGTTGCGATATTTTTATGCTGTAATAGTCTGGCTTTTTGTAATAATATTTATGAAATTGTACGTGATAATAGCAATCACATCGAAACCAACTCAACACAATCGGTTTCTACTGAGGTGGTAAGTTTACTCAGATTTTTATCCTTCATTTTTACTCTAAATCCACTAGTCTCCTCAAGGAATAGTACGAACCTCACGAATAAAGTGGTTATGTGTTGATACGGTTCCTCTCCAATGTTCGGTTCGTCTTCATCTATTCGCCGTATCCGTTCATCGTTGGTGTATCTATACCTATATTAATAAGGAAGCGGAAAGGAGTTATAGGTTTTTGAAACCGAAAAAACAAAAAAAACGGAACCAACGTAATTAATGTTGCAATTGGGATCAATTGAGTTACTTGAAACTTTCATCTACAGAGTATCGCCATGAAAAAAAAAGAAAAGTGCATGATTTTTGATTTTTGAATGATAAAAAGCGTTCACGGCAAGTCTAAGCTGGAAGGGTGAGAACGCATTTCATATTTATTGATTAACTATTTATATTTTCATCGAATACTATATTTATTTAATTGTAGGATAACAAATCCGATACTGTCATGCAAAACCAGAACATATTCGATTTTTCCGTCGAACTCAGTAATATTCTGATTTCTTTGAATTCATCGTCATCAATTTTTGTGTATTTGATCTTCAGCTCAAAATATCGTCTAGTAATGAAATATTGGTTGAATTTGGAGGAACGGAAGAAGGTACGGTAGAATTTTAAGACGAATGTCTTGATAACTTTTTACATAAGTAGATCATAATACTTTGGATTACATTCATACATACATATGTTTGTTTTAAATTCAAGGAGGAAACTACTTTCCTACGTTTCTCGTTTTGCTTAAATCATATTTTTAAATATTTTTTTTTGAAAAAATCACTCTTTCAAGATCAATGGAGTCGCTATCACAACAGCTATGGTGGCACAACGAGCATTGGAACTGTCGTTTTTACCTGATGAAGCTGAAGGTCATTATTATATAAAAGAATTCTTATAAATGATTTTTTTTTCATCGGAAAACAATATTTAACCTCATTCAATTGCTAGCTGTCGGACCTCCCGTTTTATAACGTTTTCAAACAAAATAGATCTTATGAAATTAATTGTATGTAAAAGCTTTAAAGCTTTTCAAGTATTCAAAGCAACTTCCATGCTAATGATTAAAAATTGCACAAATTCAATTTATATTTTACGAACTATTCTCCCAAAAATACCGTCATAACAGATCGGACATCTATGGATGCGGGTACGTGTCCCGGCTGAGGTCCCGAATTTTGTGATTGACTCAGCATCATCGTAATTGTATTTTAATTGGCAATGATATTATACTGTCCGTAATTGTGCTAAATTGTTCGCAAACTTGAAATCATATCAAAAACGATTCACCCCTTGCATTTATTTCAATAATGATTCGTTTTTCATTACGTGTTATTTAATGTTTGTCTACTATTTACTTTTTTTCAAATTTCAAAATGTATATACAATAAGAGTGGGCTTAGTGAGGTTATGAACTAGTCATCCACTTCATACAATTAGATTTTATCTCAATTTAGCTTATCAATGGTTAAGATTTGCTAAATTTCAGCTCACCTTATGAAACGAGAATCCGAACTAAACATGAACTCCAACAAACTCGACGTAGCACCAAAAGTCACAGAAAGAAGTACAACAACAGCATCGAATAACGGTTTGAACAACAAGTTAATAAGTAGGTTACATTCAAAAACTTGTAGTACAAATAAGTAATCATTTTGAATATGTTGGCGCGTAACGTTCTGCTAGAAAGTACAGCAGCGTAAAGCCGATGATTCTCGTCCACCGCTATGTCAGTTAAATCTTCCGCCACCGCCATGTCAGTTAAATCTTCCGTCCTTTCACAGTTGATTAATTAGTAATAGAAAATTTTGAGAAAATCAGAAACCCTGATTTAGTAGAGATTACTAACTCACATTATGATATAGACTCGCACTCAATTATCTTCACTATCCCATCACAAGACGAAACCACAAC
>KN716311.1:81634-92088 GCA_000816705.1 Dictyocaulus viviparus | reverse complement strand
GAACTAAACATGAACTCCAACAAACTCGACGTAGCACCAAAAGTCACAGAAAGAAGTACAACAACAGCATCGAATAACGGTTTGAACAACAAGTTAATAAGTAGGTTACATTCAAAAACTTGTAGTACAAATAAGTAATCATTTTGAATATGTTGGCGCGTAACGTTCTGCTAGAAAGTACAGCAGCGTAAAGCCGATGATTCTCGTCCACCGCTATGTCAGTTAAATCTTCCGTCCTTTCACAGTTGATTAATTAGTAATAGAAAATTTTGAGAAAATCAGAAACCCTGATTTAGTAGAGATTACTAGCTCACATTATGATATAGACTCGCACTCAATTATCTTCACTATCCCATCACAAGACGAAACCACAATGGCACAGCGGTAAAGTTTCCACGGTAACACGCAGGCCCGAATCAGTACGCGGCCGCCTTCCAGGCCTATGAAAACTTGAAAAACTACTAAAATTTCTTGGAAACTTGGGAACTTACTCCTACTTTGGACTCTAAAAACTTATCTTTTCACTCTCGCTTACTTGGAAATTTCTCCTTGTTGGCTTTCTTTGTAACAAACGGAGCAAGTTTGTTGACAGCACTTCACTAGTACCACCGTACAATGTTGATTAGTCACAAAATTTGTAGCTTCAACTTGGAATATGAACTCATCTGAAGCGAAATCTTGGTTTGGCACCGTAATGAAGTTTGATCTGTTAGCAAGCTGTAGCAGGAATATGAAGATGTGGATTCACCTCCGTCTGATTATTCTGATATTTCCAGTATTGCTATCATAATCGATCATCTGAATCACTTGGCGCGCTGGGATAATCCAGCAGATTCTTTTTGATCTTAGGATCTGCTTAGCATCGTAATCTTTTCCTGAAACCTTTGTAATGACGTCTGATCATCAAGCAAGTGCTCGCCCTCCATTAGTGGAATCCGATTACCTGGATTACCTGGATTCCTGTTGATCATCGACTAAGTAGAGCGGGCATCAGTCCAAAAACTTCCATTTTTCCCTATGGCGCGCAAGGGTAGTCCAGTGAGTTCTTTTCGATCTAGGGATTCCTTTAGCATTATAATCCTTTTCTAGGGCCTTGGTGAAGAAGTTAGACCATCGGGCTGGTGGTCTTCCTGCAGTGCGTGTGATGTCCAGTGGAATCCAATCACTGACAGCTCTTGTCCACCGGTCATCTTCCATGCGCATCACGTGTCCGGCCCACCTAATTTTCGAAAGCTTGGCGTGCACGGCTGCGTCTCTGATTTTTGATCGTTGACGTAGATCGGAGCTTCGTATTCCCTCTTTCACCTGAGTGATGCGGGAGACGCCAAGCATTACCCTTTCGATTCAGCGCTGGAATCCGATTATATATGGATTATGTCCACTGCTCATCACTCATAAATGGCACGTGTTGAGTTAACTTAATCTTAAATAGCTCGGTGTTTACGATTACGTCTCTGATCTTTGATCGCTGGTGTATGTAGGAAGTTCAGATTTGCATCACGATTTTGACGGAACGTTAACTTGCACACAGTGACCCTGTTTTTGTGAAGTCGGAGTTTTATGCGTTACGCTAGAAATAATCGTGATGTCAAACTTTGGGATCAGAGCTACACATTCTTTTGTCGTCCTTACTAAATCCTTGACGCCCTCTTACATTTTCCAATCCTTTTTTATACTTTTGCTAGATGATGGTGTTGTATTGCTCATTACAATAACTTCACGATCTACATAGATATAGCTTGAACAATCCAAGTTATTTTTTCGTCAACCATAAACGAGGCATCGCAAACGTCAGTTTTTCATAAACATTGTTCCTTATTAATTTTAATATGAGGACTCATTCTGCGCAAGCATAGTCAATGTCATTTCTAACATTTCTTTAGCATGTTCGATGTTCGCTATGAATACAATATCATCAGAGAATCGAAAATGAGAAAATTTCCGTTCGTAGATTTCAACTCCTATATCGTTCTATTTTGACATTCGATGACATTCGTTAAAGTGAATGTGAATAATCTTAGCAGAATAGTATTGCTTAGTCAAGCCTTCTTTGTTTCGCTAATAATGTTGTCGCTACGGAACTGGAACATACTTCTGGCAAAACTCATGAAACTCATGCAGGATCTTGATTTGTGTACCGGTAAACGCTCACTAAGTCAATTCTTTCATTGAAGCTTCTGTCTTAGTGTATCCGAATGCTTTTTTGAGACCAATAAAGGCTAGCCAGAATACTTTTTTACACTCTCATGGCGATTATAAGAGCCCCGTGACTTTGTAAATATGGGTCGTTGCACTAAACCTTTCAAGGGGACCTGTTTGCTTGTGAAAATCTATTTTGCCTAGTCTTTGCCAATCCTGTAGAGTATGATTAGTGTGAAGGGCTCAGAAACGACAGAAAACAGGCAGGTGACGCGATAATTGCCGATGTCCTCAGGGTTTTCTTTTTTGTGCAGCAGTACGATATTGATAATTCTCTATCGAATCAGAACATTGAGATGCGACCATCGCCATCCGTGTCTGAAGGAAAATACAAAATGGCGTTTAATAAGGTATTGTTTATACTAAGAACAGGTAGTTATCAGTACAATTAGGTGAATTATAACAAAGAAAGCTTTATATGTTATGTGTATTTCCCCAGCCAATCAATTCATTGCCAATTTCATATATATGATTTCAGCTAATGATCGTCGAAGAAGCTTTCCACGATAATACAGCAGTCCTTCAATGACGCCACAATGTCTCGCCTTGACTGAATAGCAGTCCTCGAACTATTTCCTCATTTCTTAACACCTATCGTTTCATATTTCGTCGCTATGTTCATACATGTAAGAAATACTGATGGGTGAAACACGTCAAATAATGACGTGATACAATAACACGACATGACCCAATGTGAAGCGATGAGACGACGTGTACCAGAATATCGTGCGACCTGACGCAAACCTATTCATTTTGACGAATTTCTTTTCCATTTATTAAAGAATTCGGATTTATCCACAATCTTTTTGAAACGTGTGAAAACATTGTAAATTTGTTTGAAAAAGCATGTGAACACGGTCACAGCAATGCGGGTAACGTTTTTCATAAGTGTTTCCACTACATCTCCAAATGTCCAACTAATATGATGCATTGTATTTATAATTATACATATGAATAAATCATTCATAGCTCTAGACATACTCGTAATTTTATTTTATTTTGCAATGATATTGTATTGTCCATAGTTGTGCTGAGATGGCAGCAAAACTCGGAACCTCAGGCGGGACTCGAACCCGCACTTACAGATATCCGGTCTGCCGCGCTGATCCAACACACTGCCGAGGCCCTTGATCTACGACCACTCAGTGCTTCACTTATAGTAATTGAGTACCATTATCAGCACTCGCCCGCTAACGGGTACGATTTGGCGAGCCGATATCGGTATTTCATCCAGTTAAGCTGATAACTGCGGGATAACCCGAAACTTTAGACATATTTGTAATTTTATTTTGCAATCTTTCGGCGTAAGTCCTGACCTACAAGAATGATCAGAGATCGGAGTCGCAGCCGTGTATACGTCAAACTTCCAAAGATTGTGTGAGCGAAGCTGTAAGTGATTGCATTTTATCGGACATTAAACGCACTGCTGGAAGACTATCAACCCAATGGTCTGACAACTTCTCAAAGCCGTTAAAGATTACGATGACCAACCCATCTTTAGAGCAAAAAAGCACTATTTAGACTCACACGCGATAAAGAGAAATGATTGTTATACCGGTGCCTACAACAAGTGTTCCTCCAGACGCATCTCTTTCTTGAGGGATTTCTAGACGACTAATCACGCTTCTATGTGTCTCAGCCTCCTTTATATTAATCCATATATAGTTTTTTATAACAAAGTTTTAATGAAATCTACAGAAAGTACTTGTAAATCTTATAAGAACAGCTGTTTATTTAACTTTACATAGAAAAAACAACTGTGAATTCTTGATAATCTAAAAACTAAAAACTATTGCCAATACGCACCTATAGAAAAAGAAAAAAACTTCATAGAAAAGATGTCTTGGCAGAATTCATTTTCATGTCAAGAAGGAAAATGATTACAATTACGGACACGTAGATATAGGAATAATTTGATTCGGCTCCAGATATGGGATAACTTCAACTGCCGTCATATCCTGATAACTTCCTAGTGCATTCAAAATAACAGGTGCTGGTACTGTTGTGTATTCTGTTGTCTTTTTGATTAATGACAATAAAGATGGTTCAACCTAAAACGAAGACGTCAACCATTAACATCATCAAATTTTAGTTCTTGCTTGAAAAACTGTCTAATATATTGATGCCTAGCAAGTTCAATATTTCGTAAGTTATTTACACACAGTAGAAAATTTGCATCTGATTACCACATGGAAGTGTTCAAGCACAGTTTCGTTGTAATCAAATTGATTCATATGAAATGAATAACGTATTTCTTACCTGCCAATCATACGGTAGGGCTAGGTTGATACCTTGTCGACTAACACTTGCGCCAACCATCCGTCTAATGAAGTGGTACCGTGGCTGTTCTTCAAATCTTCAAATAATAAAATTCAGTGCTATGACATATTTCTGTCTTCGTCTTATCTTAGATTTGTAGTTCAAATTTAATTTCAACCTTAAAGTCAAAAGTCAGATTATCACATAAGAATTCCTAATTAACTATTGACTTTCTACTCAATGATTTTATTTTTAAAGCGCCATGACTGAGTGGTATTCCTCTATGTGTAGTCAATTAGCACATTTGTTTCCTCACGAAACTATGATACCTCAAGGAGTATAACAAAACTAGAGCCGACACAACATCACTTAATATTATTCCAAAATTATTACTTATTATGCAGTTCAAGTTCGCAGATAGGCAAAGGATGTTAGCTATACCTCTAGGGTCGGTGGAATAGCACCAAAATAATCTAGGGAAATAAGCACCACTAACTTAACATGGTTTTGTTACCTAAATTTACTGTATAGAGCAAAATCGCATCTAGTCACTCGCACAATATTGCGATCAACTTGGAAAGGGTATCCCACAAGAAATGAATCAACGATAAACTTTGTATTTTCTTACATATGAGCATTTCATACCTGCCATTCCATTTCTGGCTTGACTTTAAATAAGATAAGGTAGATAATTGTTGGCGTTGCTCAATGGCTTGTGGCAGGATGCGCCAACGCATTCATGTTCAACGTGATATCGTGGAGGTGGTTGAATGCGTGCCTGGTCTATACCGTGACTTGAGTTGATCACTTTTCAACGAGTCAGTGCCAGTTATCTTACTCAGGTATCTTTGGTAACAATTTACCGACCCAGGTGGGATGGGATGGCGGGCTTGGTAGGCCTGGTAGCTGGCCGCGAACTGATTCGGGCCGGCGTGTCACTGCGTCACCTCTACCACAGAGCGCCCGACTTTAAATAAATGCTATGAAAATATTGATTATTCTTACCTCATTGATATGATATTGTTAAATATTGGGGTGAATTCATATGGTAAACTCTCAAGCATTGTAGTTTTGTAGGCACCACGAACATATTGCTTCCATTCACGAGTCAGACTATGATCCAAAATTAGTTGGTTATTATGCCACGGTAGGTAACCTAAATTTCCACAGATAAGATATACCTCCATAAATTTTTATCTTTTAATTTGGGATAAAAACAATATTCTTATCGTCATCAAAAATTCTACATATTCATCGCCTAGAAAGCGAAGACCTCTGTTAGCTTGCGAAACAAATGGTATCACGATTACGTGGATACATAACGGAAGTCGTAATTATTGTTTGATGACTTTCATCTGGTCGCTCCATCATCGAATTCGACTGATAAGCTTTCAAAATACAGCACGATCCATGTAATTGCAGAATTTCAGCCAAATCCAGGAAGCAAACAAATACACTCGAATATATTTCAGTGCACGTTAAAGGTTACGAAGTGGATCGCAGCATTAACTCAAAAAAGAACAAATGCGAACAAATTTTCTATTCAAGAAAATATGTAGTAGATCATGTATAAAATACGTCGGCGTTTTAGTACAGCACTTGCCCATTCCCATAATTAACATTCTCAACTTTCCTCACATGAATAAAAATCACGTAATAGGCCCACTTACCGGTAAAAATCTCCATCATCATATAGAACCAGCCTTCCAAATCATCTTTAGGCGCTTGATCCCTCATCGTTGCTGATGCCAATGGTGCAAATGGATATGTTCCGACGCAAGGTCCACTGACACGACGTTTAACAAGAGTTCCATCTTGATTCCTAATTAAACACCAATTAAACATTTATTCATATACTCATTCCATTCACCTAGACTCGAATGAATTCGCACTAGAACAGAATTGGATCTAGCGAGATCAATGCAACAAAATACTCATTTTTAAAAACATCGCTTACCAAACAATTTTGCACCTAAATACAGCTTTAAGAAGGATAGAGCAACAAGGAAGCAAGTAATATCACATAATTATTATTGTCAACAGCTTTTAAGATTCTTGTTGAATAGTTTCAACGATCTAAAGCAAACTCATGACGAAAAAGCCTTTACAACTAACCTAAATCGCCGTGTCAGGCCAAAATCAAGCATGAAAATGATTGAGGATTGATTTCCGAGTCCGATAGCGAAGTTTTGCGATTTCACGTCCCTGCGATGATTGAATGACATACAATGTTCAAAGCGATCTTAGCGCTGATCTTTTTCAGTACCTTACAATTCTAATGATATCGCCAACTATCTATAATAATATAGATCGACAGATTTCCATAATAGGTTAGTAATTGAATCCACGTTGACAAACATCAGTTACTTATACTTTGTTTTTTATGACACTATTTTGACTCTGAATTTTCGCTACCTGTTAATGTAGCCGATCTCATGCAACTTCTCCAAACGATCTAAAGTCTGCATGGCGATCCTATATGATGTCGAAGGTGAAAACCTTTAGAGGAAAACTCATAATTTCTCAAGTCTATTCATCGAAAGAATTGGAAAGATTTATAAAACCTTCTATTGGGCATTTCCCACATAAGTGAACGTATGTCAGGACCAACGAGTCGCATAACACAAAACTGAAATGTTTGTTTTTTAGGGAATAAATATGGCAAAGATAAGCTTCAAAATTTTGAGAAATCCATCTGACCCAGTCCTGGTGTATCTTCCAGATTATTTTAACCAATCAAAAATTTTGACCTCACTACGTAAGTCGATAGCGGTAAGCCATTCGAATGACTTAAAATTAAAAGAAGTACTATGCAAGTTCTCATAGCCATTTGTATTTGTTTTCTATCAAGCGTAACAAGTTACAATGGCTCTGTTTTTGTCTCCCTATTGATGCTGAGTTGATCACAAAACTTGTAGCCTCAAGAAAGACTTGAACCCGTATCTTCAGATGCTAGGTTTGTTGTGCTAAGCAATTGCACCAACGAGGCCCTCACTCTACTCCCTCTATGAAAGCTACTTTTTTGTTCGAAATAATTGGCCGTATAGCATTTCAGAATGCTCATGCGACGTGTTTCTAGATCGTGAAGTCACTGTGATGAACGACATAACACCAATGCTGTGCAGCAGGAAACGAGAGGCTCAATAAGCGTATAAGGCCATTAATGTTGTAATGAGTAAGGCATAAATTTGAAATTTCGATCGCACCTTCTCGACGCTGTGGTTTTTCCCATTGTAATGCATGCTTCGAAAACTTGGATATCACGAAAGCAGGATGAAAGATCATTGAACACAATCCAGCGTTCTATCGAAAGGGTGAAGCTCGACTTTTACATCGTATGTTCTTACCTACTTCAGCGTTTGAAGGTAATGGGTGCAGCCGTACATGCAAAGCTATCGTAGATTAGGTTAGGATTAGGCACGTGATGCGTACAAATGGTGACTAGAGGACGCAAACTACAAGTGATCAGATCGCACTAGACATCAAACGCACTGCAGGAAATCTATGTAGGCATTGGTTAGGCCTTTTCCCGAAGGTCCTAGAAACTGATTATGATGCTGAACGAATACCCAGAGCGAGACTCGTTGGACGACCCTGCCGCGCTACATGAAATGTTTTACTTCTGCCTGCCACGACCCTATCGATGATTAACGGGAATCCATGTGATGAATTTGAGGTATATAAATAAATACACAGCTATAAAAAGAGGTCTTGCATGGATGGTAAATGAGGTCGGTAGTATAGTGCATCGAAAATTTAAACATTTACCTCACTTTTTCATCTTAAGCACCAATTCCGTGATTGATGGAAGCATAATTGCATTTTTGACTCATTGAATATATTTACCTTGAATGTATCAGTCCGACCAGCAATTATAAGTGTCGGAAATCCTATCGTATTTTTTAACTGCGATAAAACTGCTACGTCAAGTTTGAGAACTGGCCTAAAAGAATGGATTTGATGTTTTTGTAAGTATCAGTCAAAAATGGCATACAATTTCTATCATTTAGTTCAGCTAATAATACCAGCTTTTGCTCAACTTTCCTCTACTTCTCAGATAAAGCTGTAATAAACTGAGAAAACTGAGAAAAATTTTAAATTTACATGTAAGCTTGAGTTTTTTTCTCCTGTTTATTTTTATTTTTAGGTATTCAGGATAACATTGCCGTAATGTTCACAGAATTTCTCGAAAAAAGTCTAACCTTTCACAATTGAATTGCTTTTCCACCTTCATTGCGTAAAGCTTTCGATGATCCATGACGTCACGTAGCTAAAAAAATGCACAATAAGCTTTTAAACCAAGCTATATGGTAATGATATTATTCACAAACCATATAAACATGTGAAAATATGCCTTCATAGATTTTCTTAAGCACATCCCATGTATGTCCTTTAAACGAAACTGTAGTACCAAGCTGAAAATCCATTTAAAAAGTTATCAAATCTGTTCACTTTAACGTTGCTATGATATTTTCGACAACTCGCCTCAGGCAGCTCAAAATCATTGTTGTATAGCATTTTTGAGTATATGAAATAGTATTACTGAAAAATTCCCATATATTCTCTAACTGAAGTAATATTATATAAAAGTATTCTTACATATCATTCAATTGAATAATTGACAAGTAATAAGAAATCAGTGACCTACATAGACTATACCTCATTACTGAGTCTATTAGTAGTATTGAAAGCAATCCTATATAAGAAATCATCTCATGAAGCTTAGCATATTGAAGACTATCACGTTAGAATCCATCACTATTTATTTTAGAACGTTAACTAGTGGTGACATCAATGTCCTACACATCGGATTATTTTCAGAACTACAACTGACCATTCCAATATCTTTTTGAGCCATTTAAAAACAAAACAACATGAATTCTCATGCTCCATACAACATGTTGTTCCATCAGTGTGCAAATAGAACTTATCGAGCAAAAAATTCAGTAGTATTGAAATATGTTTAGTGCAGTGAGGTGGTATGGCTTCCTCAATACTTGCCAACATTTCTCAACAATGAGAATGACTGCTGTTTAAATAAACGTACAACATTACCAGGACTAACACTGTACGATTACTTCATATTATATGTACCTGCATAGACTAATAAATAATTAATATTTCGAGGAAGAACTGTCTCAAACATAATTTCAATATCGAGAGTAGTAAGCTTCTACAAGTTTTCTACTAATCTTCTGTTTCTAAAGCAGATGACGAAATGTCATATGAAATTGATTATATTGCCTTAAGGTATTAAAGAAAACAAGTTCAAAAGCATTGATAAATGGAATCTGTTGATTTCAGCTACGAGTAGATTCTAACATATTAGCCATACATATAAATGACTTCAAACACCTACCGGACTACACAGTGAAAAGTTAAGTAATCAACTATCCCTAAGAAATAACCAAAACATCCTCTGATAAAGTTTGACATTTATCAAGGAAATGTATGAGTATCATATGGAAAAGGTAAATGAAATAACTGAATAAAAATACTGTATCCCCACGATTGATTAATTGAGCTGAATATAATCGGCTACAAAAACTAACGTATCTAGATAGATTAACTACAAAAAATTGGTACTCTTCTCTATATACATGAATGACGACCGCTGGACAAGAGCTGTAGGTTGACGAACATTAGACATTAAACGGATTACAGAAAAATCACAGATTACAGATAAACGACGATAAACGGGGACCAAAGTGATTTAAGTAATTGCGGTTGTGTTTCAGAGTGGCGAATGTGATTAGTAGCCTTCATATAGTCATTCCGTTGTTACACGGTAGAGTCGTTGCGTCATTCTTCTATGCAAGTCGTTCATAATGAGGTTTATTTATTTTCTGTATTCTGATGCGATTGGGGGGCGCAGTGGCTCAGTGGTGGAGGTGCCGCAGTGACACGCCGGCCCGAATCAGTTCGCGGCCGCCTCCCAGGCCTACCAAGCCCGCCATCCCTCCGGGGCCGGTGAACTGGGACGAGAGGAGACAGGG